>JARYZH020000787.1:0-68557 GCA_030021035.2 Notholithocarpus densiflorus
CGGTGGCAAAGTGGAGCCTTAGAGGAAGAAATGAGGGTTAAGAGAGGTAGAGAGCTCTCCGCTGAGAGAGAGAAATTGGGTAAAATCTCTTAGGATCTTGTGATTTGTTTTTGCTAGGGATTTGTATTTTGTAATTGTTTTGGGTTTTTTTTAGATCGGACTTGTGATTTGTTGGTGTTTTTATTTGTCTAGGTTTATTTATTTTTTATTTTTTGAATCCGAAATAGGGAATTGATTTGTTGCTTTGTCTAACACTTCGGTTGGGAGTTCATAAAGTAATGGAATAGAATGAGTAAATAAAAAATGAATGGAAATGAATGAAATAAATTGGAATGAAATGTATTTAAGGGAAAGGAATGGAAAAGAAATGAATAGAATAAAGTTAGGTAATATTGTTTGGATGTTTTTAAATAAAAGAATGGAAAGTAAGTTACATTGTTTGGGAGTAATATAGAGAGAAATGAATATAAGCATTTTATGATTATAATACTATTAGATCTCTATTTTAAAATAAACTAGACATGATTTTTTTTTTAGACATGATTTTTATATTTTAATAAATTGGGTGATTGCTTTTTTTTTGGTTGTTTGTCACTTTTTTGTATTAATTGTCAATCATTTTTTAACAAGGGTGTATGAGTAAATTTATACAAACTCATTTTTTCCATCCCTCCACTTTTCCACTTCCAACCAAACAAAAGTGAGAGAAATTAAAATCTTTTTTATTCTCCCACTTTTCCATCCTCTCTTAATTTTCTATTCTCCTACTTTTCCACCCTTCCAACCAAATGGACTCTAAGAAACACCACTAAAACCCCACTGTAGCAATTAATCGATCCTTGTCTGATAATCTATTTTGGATTTGCTAGGCATCTTATGAAGGATTGCTTTGGAATTACTTTGGAAATCATACTCGCATCCATTAGTTGACCTTAGGGACCACCCTTTTCCATATACTGTCTTGACTTAGCTCGAATCTAAAAAGGCCTGTCTTCATCCTCCAAACATGCTTTGGATTGGAACTAGATCCTCAAATCGAGCAGGCTTCTGCTAGTAATTCCTTTCCCTCAATACACTAGAAACTTTTTATCAAAAGAACTGACTGCATCAAAAACAGAATTAGGAATTTTTTCTAGAAATTTTTTCTAGAAGAGTCATTAATAAACTTAAATTATATAAAATTTGATTAAAAAAGAACCTTAAATATATATTGACATTTAAAAAAAAAACACACACACAAATACATGGAGTTTTACAATTTCCTTATACAAGTTTTCAAAGTTTGAAATCGTTACATGATAGTTTCATTATCAATGTTGCAATTGCAAAGTCAAAGAGAGCAAAACTGCCAGCACTACCGAAGAGAACTCACGGTATCTGGCATTGTTTTTAGGAAAATGAAGTTGGGTATTATTTTTATGGAATGAATTGAAGAAGTTACAAATTTGAATGATTAAGGGCTTGTTTGGATTTCATGTTTTCACTCACTCATCACTCAAATTTCATCACTCATCACTCAAATATGGTAGGTCTCACGCTTGGTGTGCTTGTTTGGATTTGTTTTCAGTTTCAATTTCCATCACCCAAAACTCACCAAAATGAGTGATGAGTGAGTAAAAATGAAAACAAAAAAAAATGGTGTTTTCAAGTGATGAGATATGAGTTTTGATGGCAATATTGTAAATACACTAAAGTCGTGGGACTCATTGTCTATGTGTAGTTAAATCTGTGCCAGCCCATTTCAGTGCACCCAACGGCTCTCTCCTCCTCTCCATACCAAAATAAACTCTTCTTTGTGTTTTGTTTTCTTACTTTCTCTTCTCCACCAAAATAGCTCTCCTCTCTCTCCATTCCCATTTTCTCTCTTCTCCCCATACTAATCTGCTCTCTCTCTCCCCATCCCATCCACGAACAGTGCTGAGCAAAAAATGGAACCCATCAGATTGGAGAATCAAGGAACCCAATATCGAATAACACAACACAATCCATATACCCATGAATTTCCTAAATCAAAAATTAGGGAGAGGGATATATATAGCCACAATGAAAAACGGAGAGAGAGCAAAAATGATAAAGATGGAGAGAGATACTGATCTGTAGATTCTTCAGTGGAATGCGTCATCCTGAGCTCAGCCGTCGCACGCCCCAATCTGCTTGATTCGGTGAGTCTTTAGAGAGGAGAGGGGTGGAGAAGAGAGGGGGAAATTTTTTAGTTATATGGCTAGTGAGAAGTGAGGAAAAAAAAAAGAAGGAGAAGGAGAGTGAAGATGGATTAGAGGAAAAAAGAAAAAGAAAAAGAGGAGGAGAGTGAAGATAGATAAGAGGAAAAATGAAAAGAAAAAATAAAATAAAAGAAAGGAGAGTCTTACGTGGGTAGCCTAACTGCGTGTTAGTGAGTGAGTCAGCACATGGGTCCCATCTGAAGTGCCAAACTTTGAGTTTTGAAAGTGAAAACTCCACTGAGATTTTGAGCTAAACAGAACTACCCTTGACTCATGGGTATTTTTAAGTTATAATTATGAGTTATTGGGTGATGAGTTTAGGGTAATGAGATATGAGTGGTGAGTGATGGGATATCACTCACTCATCTTCCAAACAGGGCTTAAGAGTTTTGATATATCAAAAGTTTTGTTGTTGTTTGGGCTATTTTTACTGTTATTTGAGCTAATTTATTATTGTTGTCTAAGCTTCATTATATATATATAAATATATATATATTTATATATATATTTTAAGAGGTTAAGGATTATATTTGGGAGCCAATATTAATTTTGGAGTAGTGTTTTTAAATTTTTTTTTTTTTTTTTTTTTTTTTTTTTTTTTTTATATATACAATATAGAAATTCTACTCTAACTTAATCTAAGTGTATATGTGTGTGGAGTTCCCTTCTAGAGATTTGAATCCCGGTCCTTGCACCTCACACCCCACAAACACTTATACTTGTAGAGTGACCATCGCACCATTTTGGAGTAATGCTAAGGATAACAAAAAGCCATAACAATTTTACAACATTTCCAAATTGGTATGTCAGCCAATGTGTGAGTTAGCATGCTAATTTAGGAATGTTACAAAATTGTTGTGGTTTTTTGTTGTTTCATTTGCATTATTCTTATTTTTGTTGAATTCAAAATTTTAGAATTCTCATGTTCAATATTTTTTTTAGGTTAAACAAAAACAAGTCAATTAAAAAATAATTACGTGTATATGTATTTATTTATTTTTGCAAGTCAGGATGTCCATATGAACATTCGAAACACTCTGTCGACAATGTGGACTCGCCTCAACTGTGCAGGGGCGGAGTCACTTGGCCCCCCCAAAAGTTAAGATCTGGACCCCCCCCCCCCCCCATTATTATTCTCAACCATTTTTCTAGAGTTCTAGACTTTCAGTCCAATATAACTTCAAACTAAGCAAAAAACTTGGCCCACATCTAGCCCCACCAGCCAGCCCCAATTCCCTAAGCAAACAAAATTATTCTTTTCTAAACCATAACACTTCTAGCCCAGCTCGAATCCAAAATCTAAAATACCTAATTAAACACAAACAAAAGGCATTCAATCCTCACCGTCTAAAAAAAAAAAGAAATCCTCACCGTTTGAACAATCTAAAGGAGAGAACAAATGAACAATCTTCACGCCTCACGCCTCACGCCTCTGCCTTAGTTTTTTACCTTCTTAGTTCACGCCTCCAACTCCAATAGTGTCATGCTCACCGGCTCACGCCTCTACTTGACTGCCTCAGAAACCCCGCCAGCTCACCGTGACGCCGCTGCCTCCACCAGCTTGCTAAACTAGCCTTCATTGCCTCAATGGCTCAACCTCAACTCAAGCCCTTACCCTCACCTCAATTCCTCAAGGTATCTCACTCATTCTTTACTTGACTTCTCTCTCTTTTTCTCTACAACTGAAGTACTGAACTAAATACTGATACTTAAATAGAAATATCAAATATGAGATATGTGTATGTGTAATGTGATTTCCCTTTGCCAGCAGAGCAATCTATACTTATTACTTTGTCTTTTGTCTTTTTGTGTTTGTTGTTATTGTATTCTTTATTATTTGATCCATCATCCATTGACTCTGAGACTCAGACCAGCCTTTTCCCTTTTGGCTTTTGTGTTGTTTGTCTTGTCCCTTGAGTGGGGGCCGGGTGGGGCTTGCATTGTGTAAGTAAATTATTAAAAAAAAAAAAAATCTATGGAAGGAAATTGGGGTGAGGGCCGTGAGTCTGTCACAGAGTCTAGGAGGCCGTTTGGTCATCCATTTTAAACACTAGTGTTCAGTGTTTAAACACTGAACACTAGTGTCCAAAAATAAAAAAACGTGTTTGGTCATCCATTTGTGTTCAGGGTTGTTTGGAAAACATTGTTCAAAATCTGGTTTTCAAAGTGATAGTTTTGAAATCACCTCCGACCTGTTTTTAAACAACAAACAACGTTTCTCAGTGGCAATTGGGTAATTATTTTGAAAACTATATGGGCCCACCTGGTCAGACACATTTGTGTCTTGTCTCATCTCTTCCTTTCATAGATATCCTCTCCTCTTCACGCCGAATCCATTTGCACCTACCAAGATCCCACACAGTCAGAGCTTTAACCCACAAAATTCATCTCACCCATCGCCATAACTCCCCTCACCGACCCATCTGTGCTCGGTCAAAGGTCTCTCCCTCACAACGGATCACCACGCCATTGATTACTCAACCCAGCGCCATTAAAAAATTCTCACCGACCCATCCAAAAGCGCCTTCTACACACTCGCATCAAAGGCCATAGCTTTTGAAATCTGTGACTGAAGAAGGAAGGTGAAAGTGGAGATTCGAACCTGGATCTTGGAGTGATGGGTTGGAGGTGACAAAAGCCTTATAAGTTGCTGGGTCTTGGCGTGCTGACAGTGGAGATGAGATCCGAGGAACATGAAGCCCAGCTGATCTTCTGCTGCGTCGATGGAGATAAGTTTAGTGCGTGGGTTTGGTTTTCTGCTCTCAGGGAAGAGAAAGGAAAAAGAAGGAACAATCTCAGAGAAGAGCAACGGGAATATAACGTATTCTCTCTCCTGAATAAAAAAATGTTTATTTGGTCAAAGTGTCAGCTTTTTTTTAAAAAAAAAAAAAAAATTAAACACACACATACCAAACACATATTTCTATTTTTTAACACACAAACATGTTATTTAAACCATGATACCAAACACATTTTTTTGTTTTGTAAACACTAAAAACACGTATTTCAACAACATTTTTTAAACTACAGTTTTCACATTATTTTAAACAACAATTTTTAAAATCCATGACCAAACGGGCCATAGATATTTGGTTTTCAGTCATTACATTAAACATTAGTTTATCATTTGTTGAATTGATTTTTTTTTTTTTTTTTTGGGATTGAAATTAGGTGTCAAATAATGAGCAAACGACAAACAATTGATGCATTCTTTAAGAAAAAAGATATAAGTCATTCAGAACTTAGGACTTTTGTAGAAACAAATGTTGATACTTCAATGCCTAATGAGCGTCCCTCCAAATGTTCAAGAATTGAATCTAAAGGGATAGACCGTGATCCAGGATCATGTAAACAAATATATGAATTCCCTGTCAACGAACAAGATGAAATTCGACGTGCTTATCTCATAGCCGGTCCATATCAACCTAGAGACATAAAGTATCCATACAAAGGACCGAAAAATCATCGCCGTAGTTTTCAATCTTCGTGGTTTGAATCACATTCAAATTGGTTGGAATACTCACCTTCAATAGATTCAATCTATTGTCTACCTTGCTACCTTTTTCGTAAGAAACCAACAGGTCGTCCTGGATCAGATGCATTCATTGAAAAAGGTTTTAATAATTGGAAAAAGGTGAAGGATGGAATGAATTGTTCTTTAATTGGTCATGAGGGGAAAGATCCTAATACACCACATAAAATTGCTGAGAAATGTTGTGAGGATCTAATGAATTATTCAGGACATATTGACAAACTAGTTGAGAAACAAACATCAAAAGAAATGGAGAATAATCGATTGTGGCTCAAGACCTCAATAGAGTGTGCTCGATGGTTAGCATTCTAAACTTGTGCTTTTAGAGGTCATGATGAAAGCCTTGATTCAAAAAATCGAGGTAACTTTATTGTATTGATAAAACACACATCAACTTCAATGAAAATGTAGCTAGAGTTGTCTTGGAAAATGCTCCACGGAATGCCAAATATACGTCACCCACAATTCAAAAGGAGATTTTGCATATTATAGCTAGTAAAGTGCGAAATGCTATTCGTGAAGAAATTGGGGATGCAAAATTTTGCATTCTAGTTGATGAAGTTTGAGATGAGTCGAAGAGAGAGCAAATGGCCATCATTTTGAGGTTTGTTGATAAAGAAGGTTTCATTAAAGAGCGTTTCTTTCATGTTGTGCATGTTAGAGACACTACTGCATTGACTTTAAAGAATGAGATATGTGCTATCCTTTCTCATTACAACCTCCACATTGAAAATATTCGAGGTTAAGGATATGATGGGGCTAGTAACATGCGTGGTGAATGGAATGGATTACAAGCTCTTTTTCTTAAAGATTGACCATATGCTTATTATGTACATTGCATGGCTCATAGGTTGCAATTAGCTCTAGTTACAGCATCTAGAGAAGTAAAAGATGTTCATCAGTTCTTTGATCATTTGGTTAACATTATCAATATTGTTGTTGGTTCTAGTAAGCGTAATGATGAATTGCAACATGCTCAAGCAGAACAAGTTGAGAATATGATTGCTTCTAATGAAATTGAGATTGGAAGAGGTGCAAACCAGATTGGTACTTTGCAACGAGCTGGAGATACTAGGTGGGGATCTCATTTTCAATCTATTTGTAGTTTGATTAAAATGTTTGATGCTACTTGCAAAGTTATCAACACTATCTCTGAGGAATGGGTTAACTATAAACAGCGCAGTGATGCCGAGGGAGCTTATCAGGTATTAACATTATTTGAATTTATTTTAATCTTGCATTTGATGAAAGAGATAATGGGAATTACTAATATTCTTTGTCAAGCTTTGCAACAACATTCTCAAGACCTTTTAAATGCCATGCATTTAGTTTCAACTACAAAATCACTTATTCAAAAGTTGAGAGATGATGGATGGGAGCCTTTACTTACTAGTGTTATATAATTTTGTGAGCAACATGAAATTGATATTCTTGATATGAATGTTCGTTACACTAAAGCTCGAGGTAGATATCATCGTCAAGATGAAGATTTAACAATGGAACATCATTTTAGAATTGGCATATTTACAGTTGCAATAGACTTTCAATTGCAAGAATTGAAAAGTAGATTTTGTGAGCTAATTACGAACTTGTCATTCTTAGTTCAGCTTTAAATCCCAAGGATGCTTTTAGATTATTCAAAATTGTTGATATATGTAATTTGGTTAAGAAATATTATCCTCAAGATTTCATTGAACAAGAACAAGAACTTTTGGAGTCTCAATTGCAACATTATGAGCTTGATGTGATAAAACATCCAGATTTTCAGAATATGAGTACAATTTCTGAGCTATGTAGGGGATTAAAAATTTCAGAAAAGTCTAAAATCTATTTTTTGATTGATAGACTTATTCTTCTTGTGTTGACCCTATCAGTTTCTACAGCAATTACAGAACGAGCTTTCTCAGCTATGAAGTTGTTAAAAACAAGACTTCGCAATAGAATGGAGGATGAGCTTTTGGCAGATAATATGATTGTTTATATAGAGAAGGAAATTGCAGGGAATTTCACTGTAGAGATGATAATGAATGAATTTTATTCCATGAAAAATCGTCGTTAGGTATGATTTGATGTGAATGTTCTTTTTTGTATGTCTACATTGAACTAAGCAGTTTTTCATGTTTATTAATGTTCAAGTATATGATGATATATGAAAGTTAATAATTTTGTATCCAATAGACTTATGAATTATATTTAGTATATCTTTATTACAACCCGGCCCCTCCAAGTAATTATTCCTGGCTACGCCTCTGCGGCTGTGGTAGCTACATAATGACATGCGGGTGCCAGCAAATATGTCAAAGAAGGACGATTTTCTAATCCTAATAACAAACTTTATTAAAGGCGAGTTGACATAATATACATGCCATTGTGGGATTTTGTTGGATTCAGGTTATGGTTCATGCGGCTTACTTCAGAGCCACGTTTATGCATGAGGCATGCATGTGTGCTTGGGAATAAGTCCATGGGTTGGCTATTCGATGAGATGATCAAGGGAAACCCTTATTATAAGATACAGGATGTCGGTTTAGGCATTGGATCTCATTTTGGCCCACTAAAATACAAAAGCAGCGAGACTGGGAATGAAATCTTGAGTGGAAATTTCGTGTTTCATAGCCATTTTTTTTTGAAGAGAACATATATAGGGCTCAAATCCCCACTTTCTCATTCATAAACAAATCTTTTACAACGAAAGCGCAAACCCATCCAGCAAGTAAAAAAAATTCATCGTGGTACAACTCTAAAGGGAATTAAATTAATCAAAGTAACCTCATCTGGGCAAAACCATTTTTTGAGAAAATCTTCACCTGTTTACCATTTTACGTACTACTGTATATAGCTTCTCTTTCGGTGTATAGCTTGCGTGAATAGAACAAAGGCAAGGAATGGAACGAAAGGAAGAAGAAAAATATTTTTTAATGCGCAAAGCTATAAAGGCTCTCTCACATGTCCATAAGCGGAAACCTCTTTAAGTTTAAAATTGTACCGATGTAGGTATAGTTGATGCATGTGGGTATTCTAAGAGCCGTTTGGTAGTGTTATTCTAGTAACGTTGTTTGTATTTTTTGAAAATATGTGTAGATAAAAAGTGTGTAAAAATACGAGTAATGTTGTTTAAACACTGAAAACTATGGTTTAAAATACCTTACCAAACAGCCTCTAGTTATTGTTGTTTTTTTTTAATGTTTGTAATGTGTGGCTCTAACCGTTTAACGATGCTAGAAGGCTCTGCATGCTGCAACAATGTTTTTGGTGAGAACAGGCAGACAAGAATATAAGAACACTACTGCTAGTATTAATGCTTTTCACATGAATTTATGTCAGATTATCAATGAGACAACTGACAAAAATGCGTGCATGTCTCCACGTATACTCTTTTTCTTTTCACAAACAGCCCCTAGTTATTGTTGTTTTTTTTTTAATGTTTGTAATGTGTGGCTCTAACCGTTTAACGATGCTAGAAGGCTCTGCATGCTGCAACAATGTTCTTGGTGAGAACAGGCAGACAAGAATATAAGAACACCACTGCTAGTATTAATGATTTTCACATGAATTTATGTCAGATTGTCAATGAGATAATTGACAAAAATGCGTGCATGTCTCCACGTATACTCTTTTTCTTTTCACAAAAATGCGTGTCTACGTCTTTCTTGTCGCAAAGCTTTTCATCTTCCACTTTCCCAAAAAAAAAATCAGCAGTACTATATATGTCTTCTAATCTTCTCTCATTTAATAATTAACAGGATGAATCCACTCATTTATAGTTTTTAATCTCATTTAAAGTGCGGATCAATATATGGGATCTTTTCAAATACATCTTTTTGATGCATATATGAAGATTTTAAAGAAGAAAAGATACATTTTGGAGTTGGATTGAGAGGAAGAGGCATCTCATAAGCTCGATTTTTGGTGATGCAGGGGTTATTGTGATTTTTCTTTCAGCACCCAAGATAATCTATTCGAGCAACTGAAAGCTAAAGGTATGTATCTCAGTGGACTTTTCATGCACTTTTATTTCATTAGAAAGTTTGTGAGTTGCCATAGATATTTGGTCTGAATATTAATCGTCCAAGTATGATTTTACTTTTCACCAAAACATGACCGTAAGGAAATATTGCTTCTTCCCCCACTTGCTCCCTCCCTCTCTCTGGGTTACCATATTCAATTTCCACCGGAATTTGTTTAATTATTATTTATTGCTTGAAGTTAAATGCTTTGTTTTTTTTTGGTTATATAATTACAAATTTTTAGATAATCAGAATCTTTCAATTAAAAATTTCAAGTTTAGGAAATTTCAATTAAAACTTTTTATTTTCTTCTCAAGATGAAATTATACCCCAAATAAAGCAAAGCATTCACGCACAATTGCTTATTTTTCTATAGATTTCAGAGTTTTAATTCTTTCGGCTATAAATGAAATTGCTCTCATTCATTATTTCCAAACTAGCATGTAACTCCATGCAAACGCATGAATGCATTTAAAATTAAACAAAATTTTTATTATAAAAATTTAAATAATTAGTCAAATTAATTAAAAAAAAAAAACTTGTAACACATGCATTCATGCATACATATAAATACATTTAAAATTAAATACAATTTTTATCATAATATATAGATAATTAGTCAAATTATTTTTTTAAGTAAACGTAATTAGTCACATATTAAAATTCTTACCTAAATTTAATACTACTTATAATCATTTTTTTTCTAATTTTTAATAAGATAGAACGTGTGGTGATTTTTGTTATGTGGAGATTTTTATTTTATTTATTTTTTGAGAAACATGTGGTGATTTTTATTTGATTATATGTGATTGTTTATTTTTTAACTTTATAGTTCATTAATATTAGATTCTTAGTATTTTGCATTTATTAACTCACTTGGATTATAATTTCAAATTCTAATTCAATTTTCTCTAAACTTTACCTATTAATATATATATATATATATATAAATTTGAATTTTTTTTTAGTTATATGATTATGTTTTTTATGGTTTATTATATTGGACTCTTTGTTTTCTATACTAAATTAACTAATTTGGCACAAAAATTTAAAAATTTAGATTAGATTGGACACGTGGCACAAAATTAAACTTTAATTAAAATTCAATTTTTACACTAAATTAACCCACTTGGCACAAAATTCTAAAATTTAGATTAAATGAGACACATGGTGCAAAATATATAGGGATATTTTAGGAGTTTCAGTGAAAACTTCATTAATAATTTCATTCCCTTTGATTCCTCCAATTTTTGGGGAATAAAAATTTGAGGTTTTGAATGAATAAAGATGAATGAGTATTCCCTCTTACTCATTTTATTCATTTCATCAAAACTCCCAAATAAGGGAATGGAAGGAACATTCCAAAATAATTTATTTTATTCCATTCATTTCTCTCCTTCCAAATGGAGTGGTGTAAAGGGTTTATTTGTTTAATTTTTATGAATTATGATTGTCAGATTGTGTTTTTAGATGATCATTTAGAGTGAAGGTTTTTAACTTTGAATGTTAAAGTATAACTTAATGTTGGTTAGTAATTATTAGTCAACTATTTTTTTTTGCTGAGAGATTAGTTAACTACCTTACATGTACTATAAATGTGTAAATGCATTTTGGCTATATCTTAATGTGTTTTAGGATGATTGAATTATGATGGAATACAAATTTTATGATATTTTATTTTTAATTATGAAATTATCTAGTTCAAATAAATTTTGAGAAGAACTTAGCGTAAATTAAGTTATGAAGGGTATCTTATTTATGTTAATAAAACTTATTGATGTTTGAAATAATGGTTAGTTTTTTCAATTGTTCACAACCACTATTATATTTGCATATGAATCCTCTTAAGCCAATATTTTATTTTTTGAGTTTTCATGCTTACAAATTTTAGGTTTATGCAAATAGTGAAGATCAAAATCCTATTGAAACGAATTTTATTTGTTTTAGTTTGAGATAACATAACTAAATTATGTCTTTATGTAAAGTTTTCTAGTGTGCCAAGTAAGTTAATGAGTGCAAAATACTAAGAGTCTAATATTAATAAACAATAAATAAATAAATAAAAAACCAATCATATATCTACTTAACAAAAATCACCACATTTTTTATCTTATTAAAATTTAGAATAAAAATGATCATAAGTAGTAGTGCTAAACTTAAGAAAGGAATTTTATCATACATCTAATTACATTTAATTTTTCTAATAATTCGATTAATTGTGTATATTTTTATGGCAACAAAATGTCTTTATTTTTAAATTTATCCATGCATATGCATGTGTTACAAGCTACTATTGCTAGTAATAAATGAGTAAAAATCATGTCTTAATTGTATTTTGCTGCAAAGTATTTTTTTTCCAATTTATAAAGTAACTTTATATATATATATATTTTATATATATGAAAGCTTTTTATTCACGATAAGTTTATGGAAAAGTGGTATTACTCTGATTAACCTTTATAATTAAATTATAAAAAAAGTTGTGAAATAAAATTTAATGTCACCAGCATTTTTTTTTAAAATTTTATTTTAATTTTCCTCCTTAACTTCGCTGACGTTGATATATTCGGGCGGCGTATGAATCAGAATCACTGCCATCCCATCTACCACTCATGAGCTCTTATGATTATTAATTAGTCAGTTTTAAATTATCTCTAGCAAAGACTAAAGAGTCCACTTGATCATTAAGATGTGATTGGTCTAGGTGATTAGCACTTGCAAGACGTTGAAATTTCTGAGGTCGATCGGTGCATGACGTTGATATGATGCACAACACCACACCAAATCAAGTTACAATGCCAAAAAAATGGCAAATACCACGAATTTACCTTTTAAAAAAAATTAATAGAAGAATACCATGAATTTACATGAATAATGTTACAGATCTAGTTCTCTGTCCAATCTTAAATGGCCACGTCATATCACTAAATTCATGTGATGCATTACAAAAAAAAAAAAAAAAACCAACTAAAAATCACTATGTACTTCTTAGTAGGTCTCATTATTAATAGGAACAACTAAACTTTTGTTTCTATTTTTAGAAGAAAAAAAATGCAACCTAATGGCATAGCACAACCATAATTTTTAAGCCAAACTTTTATTATACAGATTATAAAGGGGTAGGACTGGTCATATCTCAATTAGGTGAAACATTTTCTTGTAAAAGAATGGATTTCTTTCCTGCTCCAATTTCCAAGGCAATGGTATTACATTTGCCGACCCCCAGCCAAGTGAACATTTTGTATGTATGAACAAAGTTAAAACCGCGTTGGTAGTGATCAAAATGTCAACATTGGCGTGCTACTGCTTATCCCAGTGTTTATAAAAAAGTAATATTAATTATAAATTGATGATGATATAGGCTTGAGAGAAATATATTGAGAGAAAAATTCGAGTTATGAAATAGGTCGTGTTATTAGCCTACCGCGTTAAGCTCCACGAGTGACAATGGACACACGACTACGTGAGGAAGCTGGACTGAAAAGCTCACTATCTACCACAACATATAAAATTATAGATTGTATATTACGTTCGTTTTCGCGTCGAGGTCCATTATGTCTCACTGTTGACAACACGGTTTCATTGACTTTGATTTTAGTTCTCAACGTGCTACATTTACCATATTTAAGCAAGGTTATATATGTACATGTATACAAAAATTTTGACAACTCTCTTTTATAAGTTATCATAACTACATTCTTAAAATAAAAAAAGTTATCATAACTTTTGATTGGAGTTTATGTTTTGATTTTATTTTAGAACGTTTTTTTTTCTCTTTCTTGTGTGTTTGTTTCTTAAAAAAATGTGCTAACATTTTTGACACTAGTTGATGTGTTAAGCTTATATTGATTTTTATCTTGGCTAACCCTTAACATTATATTTTTACATATCATTAACAATTTCCATCAATATGTTTTTTTGTCTATAGACCTTCTCATAATGTTTTTTATTTATTTATTATTTAAATTTTCTAATAAATTTTAGGTGGCAATCTTTTATTGACCAGTTCTTATCTGAGCTCACCATTGACATTTCGTTTTTACTTACCACAAACAATTTCTCAAATAAGATTGTTTTGAAATTGTTGTGTCCCTGTTATTATTCATTAGTTTAACGAACTGCCGTAGCAAAATAATTAACAAAATTTCTTTATAAATAGTTTAGCTAGAATAAAAATTTAAAAATCTTTTATCCCATTTTTAGTGTTTTACTTTGTTTTATCTCAATCATAACTTGTCATTTATTATTATTTTTTTCTCTTTCCGGATGAAATCATCAAAATTTAAATTAGTTTCTTAAAACTCTCATTCGCATCCTCTGTAATTGTCCTTCACCTTCTGCTCACTCATGTGACATATTTTATAAAATAATTATAGTTTGATGAGATAATAGTACCATATTTGTTTTTGTGGAGCTCCCCAAGTGACAACGGCGTCGACGTTTCCGCCGTTATAAGTCCATATCATTATTCTTTTTCACTGTACACGACCGTCCACAGAGTCAGTCGAGAGACTAAGATTATCATTAATTGCATGTCATCAGATATGGCGATTAATGATTTTTTTTTCAACTCAAAGTCAGTCAAGATGATACGAGAAATGGAAATCTAAAGATTGATAACGCGGTTAAGTTTTTTTTCAGCTTAGCATTCTTAATTTCTTTCTCATTCCTTCGAGATTTCGACGAAACTGCTTTCAAAAAACTCGGTATAAATTTTGATTAATTTCTTTTCATCTTTTCTTTGTCATTTCGACGAAGCTGCTTAAAAACTTTCATTTCTTATTATAATCTTAGTGAGAATAGTTTGGGAGATGTTGTACATTGTCATCTACTTATAAAGCTCTTCTTCTTCACCATCAATACAGTTATTTCTTCAATCTTTTCCTTTTCTCCATAACTGTTTTTGTTTAGGTTACCCTATTTATTTACTTGTATTTTTTCCTTATTGCAGAAAGTGTCTTTTCCAGCAAGGTTTGGCATACTGTAGAGTGCCTAATTTAGACAAGCTAAATAATGTTAACCAGAAAAAGCTCTAGAAATGAGGTCCTTGAGTCTCAGAAAACGGTCTCTCCAGGAGGAGATGAATCTGAGAAAGGTTCTCTTTTTCTCGACAGGCCTGCAGCCTCATCATCCATTTCCTCTTACAGTAATATCAGCCCAGATGACACAGGAGCAGTAAGTTTTCTATATATGTTTTCCCCTTGGAACTTGGGTCGATCTGTATGGGATCGATAGTGAAACTTTGGTTTGTTTGTGCTTAAGCATATGAATAAATCTAGTAACATGTCCAATATCACAACATATTGAAGTGCTTATTGTTGATTGTTTCAACAAGTTACGAGGTAAGAAAATGGATGTGTCGATATTTTTTTTGTTGAAATATTCTAACTATGAAAGACTGCTCTGAATTCCGTGAAAATTTTAATGACCTGAAAAATAAAGCTCATATTATGGGTCTTATTTTAGGTCAGTGGTGGCCATGGTGGAGACATAGGGTCTCAAAAAACGGTCTTGTCAATGGCCAGCATAGCTCCAGAAGCAGATAAAGCTGACAAGGGTTCTGTTGCTCTAGACCTTGTTTCCTCAAGGACTTTTAATATCAGCCAGGATGACTCAGGAGAAGCAGTAAGTACAAGTTCTCTATTTTCTCCCCCATGGATCTATATATGGTAAAAAGTATACCTTTAATTTCTTTGAGCTTGGCTTATTTGTTGAGCTCTCACAAGCCAAAGCCATGAAAAAAGAAGAAAGAAAAACCGCTGCTTTCTAACTTAGTTCATGACTCGAAGGCATACTTCATCACCTCTTGTATAATGATTTTAACCCTGTGTTTTGATGGAGGGACACGACAAAAGGAGAGGAGAATAGAGGATAAGGTGATCGGCATACTTTCTTAGTGCTTGTGTCTGCCTTTAAGTCAACTGGGTTAAAAAATTAACGTAGGTTTGAATGGAGGAAGATATGGATAGATATCACCTTTACCCTTATTCTACTCTCCTCTCTCTCATTTTTCTTCTCTTCCAAACATAACATTAAAGAATAGCAAAAATACTAATGTATAATCTAATTGATATTTTGCAGGCTGAGAGAATCTCCAACAATTGTATTGGTGATGCAAAACTGCAACAAGCAAACGTTGCTGGGGTGGTAGAGGAGGACTTGGATTCAATGCAGAAGGTTGGAGGCATCCAAGAAATTGCAGAGGCTCTAGATACAGATTTAGAGAAGGGAATATTCCCTGGTCTTGAGCAAGATCTATGCTCTCAACGCATAGCTAACACACTCTCCCCAACACAAGCTCCTGCCCTTGTTTCAATGCTACGGGATCGAAAACTCATACTGAAAGGAGATGAATCTGAGAAAGGTTCTGTTGCTCTAGACAATGTCAGCCCCAGTGACACAAGAGAAGCAGTAAGTTTATTTTTTCCTCCCGTGGATCTATAGTAGTGGATAGTGAAACTTTGGTTAATTTGTTTGAGCTTATAAGTCATATACTTGATCTGAATTACATGCTTACTTTGTCTGTTTGAAAATTAAAAGGCCTTAAAGATAGAGTTCGTATTTCTTTTAGGTCAATCTTGGTAATGGTAGAGACCTTGAGCATGCTTACTTTGTATGTTTGAAAAATTTAAGGGCCTTAAAGATAGAGTTCGTTTCTCTTTTGGGTCAGTGCTGGTAATGGTAGAGAACTTGAGTCTCAGCAATTGATATTGTCAATGGGCAGTATATCTGAAAGACACCGTTGGTACGAAATCGTTTTGAAACTGAAGGAGCAAATTCACATACTATAAGAGCAGATAAAGCTGTGAAAGTATACGTTTTCTATTTTCTAAAGCATTTTTTTTTTTTTTTAATTTTAAATAGATTCATCTTATAATTTTGATAAAAATCATTACAATTCATCGTGATATTATATGTTATCAAATTGAAAAGCACAAAATAAAATAAAATAAATCATAAAATAAATTTGATCTCTTTATTTCTCTATAGACTATAGAGATGACTGATAATAAAACTTTGGTTTGTTTAAGCTAGCTTGGGTTTATACTTTATACTTGATTTGATGGAGCTATATACAAGTTACGGACTCACGAGTCACGGCCAAGATTATCAATCATTTTAGTAAACGTATACAAGTTACGAAATTGTTTTGAAACTGAAGGAGCAAATTCACAAACTACAAGAGCAAACAAAGCTGTGAAAGTATACGTTTTCTATTTTCTAAAGCATTTTCTTTATTTTGAATAGATTCATTTTATAATTTTGATAAAAATCATTACAATTCTAAAGATAAATCGTGATATTTTATATATAATTAAATTGAAAAAAATAAAATTTTAATTGTAAAATAAATTTTATCTCTTTATTTCTCTACAGTCTATAGAGACTGATTGATAGTAAAACTTTGGTTTGCTTAAGTTAGCTTGGGTTTACACATGTTTTTTTAGATAGTTACAATATATTGCTAACATCGCAATTTGAACCATTTTTCCTCTTAGACCCCAAGTACTTTAAACATGGAGAGGTACCAATTATGTTACAAGACTCTTGGTAAGGTTTATACTCAATTTGATGGAGCTATTTTATTAAAATATGGAAGCAATCTTTTGCTTCCCTTGTAGTTTCCAAAAGAGGCTTTCAAAGTAGTGGAATATAGGATGACAGTAGGCGACAAAAAAGTAATAAAGAGAAAAAGTTAACAGATAACGGGTGTTAATGTTCGACCCAACCCGCGAACACGACACGAACCCGACACGGATTTTTACGGGTTAGGGTTGGGCCTTAATAGGTTTGGGTCATAAACAGGTCGAATCGAAAGCGACACGATAAGAAACGTGTCATAAGCGGGTCAACCCGCATAACCCGCAATAGACACGTTTGACACGCTAATTTATTTGTGTCAACCCAAAATGACCCCTCTTAACACAACCTGTTTAGCTCGTATAACAAATAAATATTCATTTTATTTTAAATTTATCAAATACCTTTTATATTCAACATATATTTTAAATTTAAAAGAAAAGTGAGTAATTACAAAAACTTATAAGAGATATAATTGAAAATTGAAACTTTACAAACCCTAGATCTCTAAACCCTACAAACCCTAAATCTCTAAACATTCTTATAAATATCTAATTTTATTTATTTTTTATTTCAATCGCACTACTCACTCTACTATCTTATAGTCTCACGCCCAATTCTCAAACTCAAAGTCTCAAACCGGTTATTGCTCTCTCTCTCTCTCTCTCTCTCTCTCTCTCTCTCTCTCTCTCTCTCATGTGTTTAGTGAGTTTTAGAATTAAAGAAAACCATTTTCTTGGTATTTCAAAATTCTGCAGTAATTTTTTCTACATAATATTTTTGTTCTATAAACTTTAGTCTACTGTTTGCTCCAATTATTTCAATATTGATACTTAGCATTTGGTAAGTTCCAAGGATATTATATTTTTATTGAACTATGTTATTTTATTTTTGTTAAACTATATTATTTTGAATTTGGGTTGAAGTGTATGCACTCTTTTGGAGTGTAAAGAACTTATTTCTAAATGAATGTTATATTTTTGTTAAACTATATTATTTTGAATGTGGGTTGAAAACTTGAAGTGTATGCACTGTTTTTGGGATGTAAAAAAAATTATTTCTAGATGGATGCTATATTTAATATTATGTAGTTTGAATGAGTTGTGTTACATTTGTGTCAACCCAGCACAACTAGTTTATTAAGTGTGTCAAATGGGTTGGGTCAAGTCAACCCGCCTTATTAATAGGTCGGGTTAGGGTTAAAGAATCATGACACGATTATTAAATGGGTCGGGTTAGGGTTGAGCCATTTAGTCTAATACCCCTACCTCGACACGACACGAACCCGACACGCTAATTTGAATTGACACCCCTAAGATAACCTAAGAGTATTGGTTTAAAAAATATTTTTGAAAATTTTTTAAGGAAAAAGAAAAATCAACTAAGTTTTGTAACAATTTTTTAATTTTTTTCATAAAAATAGTATCAAAACTTTTATAAAATAGTCAATTAATAAATGCTCCGAGTACAACCATTAAACTAACCCATAAATCCTATATTTGACATGAAAAACTCACAAACTTGTATTTACCCTCTAAGTAAAGGGCCTTGAAGACGCACTAATAAACTGGTATTTACCCTCTACGTAAAGGGCCTTGAAGACGTTGGCCGTATCTTAGCTTCTTAGGGCATACTTTGGCTCAATCACATGATGGTCATAGGCTTGCTTTGAATCTTGGGGCATATTTCGACTCATAGCCTTGCTTTAAACTCGCCCAAGATCTAAGCGCAGCAATTAAATGAATTCGAGAATCCATTATGTTCTTTTTTTCCTTTTCTTTTTCTTTTTTAGTAGGTGTTTTGGTACATGTTTTCACTATATTAAAATGCCACTTGAAATGTTAAAAAGTACTACTTTTTCCTGTACAAAAGTTGCAACATTAAAGTGAAAATGATTTTTCCGAGAAAAACATTAGGTTGTGCTCAAAATAATCGGACAGACCTAACTCAAAATAAGTGTGTCCATAGTAGATTCAGTCTACATCTATGTCAAAAGTCATCATAGTCAAAGAGTTGTATATTTTGGAATCAAACCGTTTGGTTGTCTATATACAAAGGAGGACAACGATTATTTTTTAATAAATTGTTTTTTGAGTGTGTGGAAGCAACACATACAATGAAATACTTCTCTCGATCACCATCCATTTCTAAAGAAAAATCATGTGTAGAAAAACTCTTATTATTATTATTATTATTATTATTATATGTTAATAGTTTCCGCTTTAAACATCTCAAAATTTTCTTGTCACCTTTCCTTGCAAAAACAAGAAATGGAAACTATATTCATTTATAATTAATCGCAAGATCTTGATTATAGTTACACATTGAAAATAAATTTTATATGCAACTCGTAACTTGTAAGAGGCATGTTTAGTACGTGGTAATAGATTCTATAATGAATGATTATTCATGTGAAATAGTTATTAGGTTATTTGGTTGTATAATCATTATAGTGAATAGTTATATTTTAAAAACATTTATTCTTTTAATTGAGGAGTAGCTATTCCTCTCCAAAATGATTGGAAATGTTGTATAAAAAAATAACTATAAATGTAAAAGTAATTATTTAATACATGTAATAATTTTTAAATTAATATATTTTAAAAAATACAAACCATTCATATACATAATCTTTTACAAATTTTCTATATGTAACAATTTGTATTACAACTAAACTTATGAATAGTAAAAGTTCATTACATTATCTTTTATTCTTAATAATAAATATTACTATTGCTATTATGATCTCTATTTAATATGAATATACCAAATGTGCATTTAGTTTTTGGGCGTTCTACCAATTTGATCTTTCTATTAACATGGGAGCATCCCACGCAATTAGTCCATGACCAACAAAACACTTAAAGAATAGTGAGTACTCCTTAGTATTTTTGCATGGGTTTTATTTTGGTGAAATTATTGTTTCACATCTAACTATAGTGTCCACATTCTTCCACATCATATCTACATTCTTTCATACCATTTGTGAAATGTAGATATTTGGTGTGAAAGTGTGGGATATTATGTATATTTTACATCAAAGTCTTCACCTAGAAATAGGGATATATAATGGACCAATAATCCCAAATAAATAAAAAAATAAAAGACTATGTTGCTACTTCAATATTCTATTTCCGTATAAAGCTGCTTTAACTTGGCTATGCGGAAAAGTGCAGTGGTAGACTGATAGTTCTCAATTTGAAGTGTCAAGTTTAGCATCTTCAAATCAAGTTTCAGATTATGATTATTTATTCTTCTGGCCATATAAGATGCAGATTTTAACTTGATAATTAAAAGAATTGTTCACATATTAAGCATAAGGATTAATTAGCATATTTGATCATTTGAGTTATTGAATGTTTTCTTGACGAGAAATCATGAAAAGAAACCATGTTTTGTAAATTTTTGCATCATTTTGTTTCCAAATGAGCCACACATGGCACACACCACCCATTTGATTGAGTTAAGTCGCAGTCTATTTTGTATTGTAAATAATTATGTTATTTGCAAAATTCTAATATATCATCTTATTGTTATTTCTCAGGATTTGGAAATCTCATCTGCATTACCTCAAGTCTCCATTAGTGTAAATTTGGATGGTGAGAATTACAAATGTATCTGTGAGGTAAAACTCCAACAAGCAGATATAGCCACTACGGTAAAGGAAAAGAACTTGGATTTAATGCAAAAGTTTGGAGGCATTCCAAGAATTGCAGAGGCTCTAGGTACTGATTTAGAGAAGGGAATCCTTGATTCTAAGAAAGATCCATGTACTCGACACATGGATATAGCTAACTCATCACCCTCCCTAACACAGGCTCCTGCACGAGGCTGCTTCAAATCACTCTTGAAAGCATGCAATGATTGGATTATTTTTCTTCTCTTCGTGTATGCAATGCTGTTACTTGGCTTTGGGATCATTATGAAAAGCCCAAACGATTGGCATAAAGGTGTCGTCACAATTCTTTTCATCATGGTGCTTGTGGGTTTATGCATCCAACTACCGACCCAACCAAATCTACCCAACTCAACTTAACTGCTGACGCCACAAGTTAATTTTTATGAATTGGTGGGTTGGGTTGGGTTGGGTTCGGATTGATAGTTTTTTCAATCCACATGATCCAACCCAACCCATCCATATGTAAGTTTATTTTATTATATTTATTTTAATTTTTTTTTTTTGTTTGATTTATTGAGAATTAGTTTTGATGAATTTGAAAATAATATGTGAATTGTAATAATTTATTAAAAATGTAATTAGAGCATTAATATCAAATGTATTAAATACTAAATTTTGTGCATTTTACGCACCAAAAACCAAAAACAAACCTCCATCAAATGTGTCAAATGCCAAATAAATTTGGCATGAGCTACAATTATGTTCTAATAATAGGAGGGTATAGGCTGTACAGCTAGATGTGCTAAACATATTTAGGTATTTTTTATTCAATTATCTCTCTCTCTCTCTCTCTCATATATCCCCACGTGCTAAATATATTTGTTTTTGTTAAATTTTTTTTTTCATATAGATAAGGTTTGTTTTAGATTATTTTAATGTATTGTTGTAATCTTAAAATAGAAAATGTAATTATTGTCAAAAAAAAAAAATAGAAAATGTAATTTAAGGTGTATTTTCAAATGATGTTTTAAAATAAATAAAGTAACTTTTTAATGTGTCAAAATAGCATTTGTACTAATATTGATTACTCATAAATAGTAGTTTTTTTGTTTTTTTTTTTTTGATACCAGATAAACATGCATTAATCAAAAGGAGATAGTACACAAAGAAACCACCAGGCTTATACAAAGTTTGGATTTAGCCTGCAGTGGTGTACAGCACAGGGAAGCAAGTAGTAATATAAGCTAAATCTATTACATGTGAGATTACTTCCTTGGGCACAAAAAGGTAATTTGAAGTCAGTCCCTGCTGCTGAAGCTAATTTAAATCTGAGATGAGGGTCTATTCCAGCCACGACAGGTTTCCAGATCGATTGCAAACCTGTACAAGTCCCTTACTATTGCTTAGAATTAATATCCTGTAGTAGCCCAACTCCACAGCCTTGAAAATTGCTAATCCCACAGCATCCTGGATTGCAAGGTGTTGAGGTTTCCTTCCACTGCTAGCTCCTCCTATGAATAGAATGTTTCCTTCCAGTGTTTTTGCCTCAAAAGCATATCCACTCCTCTTAGATCTTCTGTTTTTGTATGCTGCCACTTTAAGCATAATCTGCCAATTCTGATTGGTGAGAATCTAATAAGGTTGCTGTCTGAAAATAGGCCTCTATTCCGGATTATCTTGAAATGCTTCATGGTACCTGCAAATGAGAGACTGTGATGTTAGAACAACCTCCATAGAGTTAGGTAGTTTTCCTTGATGGAGAACCGTATTCCTATGGTTCCATATGGACCAAAGAATGGTAAAGATGGACTGCAGGAAACACATTCTGACATTCTCCCTAGGTACATTTTGCAGAATACAAGCTTCCACCCATTGCTTTACTGAATTGTGACATATTTTTAAGGTTCTAATCTCCAAATTGGATCCATATATGCCAGATAGCTCGAGTAAAAGGACAATGCATGAATAGGTGATTTATGGATTCCTCCTCTTCATTGCACATGAGACATTTGCTTGAAATTGTGATACCCCTGCCCCTATTGTTTAGTACCTCAAAAACAGGCAGACTATCATGAAGTAATTTCCAAATAAAAGTAAGAATTTTCAATGGAAGTTTCACTTTCCAAATCAACCTCCATACAATGTAAGAAACACCATAGGGCCTCTAATCTTGTAAATATAAAGGATATTGATTCTAATGGAGCATATGGTATGCTTTGTTCACTTTATAGTCTCCAGAAGTCAAGTGTTTCCATAAAAGTCTATCTTCCATGCCAGCAGTCCTGGATAAAGGAAGATGCAAGATTTCCTCACAAACAGGGAATTGGTATAGCTTCTTAACCAAATCAACTTTCCATGATATTGATCTCTGATCTATGAGGTCTGCAACAGTGCCATTAAGGAGATTGTTCTCTATTAGTGAAGGGTTTGAAGATTGGAACCAATCTGGGTGTGTGAGAGGAATTTGATATCCACTTCCTATCAACCAACAACCTTGATTTAAGGATGGTGACTGTGGCACAACAATGTTTTTCCAAGTCCATGAATGGTGGGGTTTTGGTCTATAATCTTGTATGGAAGTCCTAGGGAAGTATTTGGCTTTGTAGGTTCTAGCTAATAAGGAGTTGGGAGAATGTTGTATTCTCCAAAATTGTTTAGATATCATAGCTTGATTGATGAGAGTGAACTTTTTCAGTCCAAGCTCACCCATGCACTTTGGTTGACAGATTTTATCCCAACTAACCAAATGTAACTTCCTAGTACCAAGGTCATGTCCCCACCAAAAGGCTCTAGTGATAGCATCCAATTTGCTGCATACTATCTCAAGGATTCTAAAACAAGAGAAAGTATACAAGGGCATGACTTGTAGAACTGATGATATCAAAGTAGTTCTGCCAGCTTGGGAAAGTAGTTTGGCTTTCTATCCTTGAAGCTTTTTTTGCACCCTATCAATAATGTCTTGGAAGTCAGCCACCCTTCTTCCTCTAAGTTTGAAATTGATCCCTAGGTATTTACTAGGATTCTGAACAAGGTTCACATGAAAGGAAAGGGCAAGGGATTCCTGAACATTCCGAGGGATATTTGGAGAGTAAAAGAGGCCAAATTTGTTGAAATTAATGCTTTGACCCGAGATTGAGCAGTACTACAGGATTATTTTCCTAAGATTAGAAAGGGATGCTTATCATTCTGAAAAAAAAGAATAAGGAATCATCAGCAAAAAAAAGGTGGGTGAAGGATAAACCATTCCTCCCTACCTGGATTCCTTTGATATTTTTCTGTTCTTTCTTCTTTTGAAAGGGCTAGAGAGAGAATGTTGGCACAGAACAGAAATATATAAGGTGAGATAGGGTCTCCCTTTCTTAAGCCTCTAGATGGGTTAAAGAGTTGAGTAGGACTACCATTAACCAATAAAGTATATTGGACAGAAGTGACACATTCCATGATCCAATTAACTCAGGTGTTGCTAAAGTTCATAGAGAGTAAGACAGCTTTGAGAAAATTCCTATTAACCTTATCATAAGCTGTACGCATATCTATTTTCAAGACTCCAAAACTTTTTTTCCTACTTATTTTTTTTACCTAAGAATGTCAAAAATCTTGTGAGCAAGCAGAATATTGTCAGTGACGTTTTACCCATGTTTCATGTAACAATGTAAGCACAATCTATGATTCTCATAAATAAAATAAAACTTAAAAAAAAGAAAAAGAAAGTGGGCAATTTATAAACGGGTAACCCGGCCCATTACTCGTTGCTGATATGTCAAGGAACCATTGGAGAAAATTTTTGTGTGTGTAGTAGTAGTGATCAAAGAAGCGCCATATGTAAGTCAGGAATTCGAGGTTGGAAAGGCCAAAGGTTTGAGAAAGAGATAAGCCGTTAAAAACTCTATACTTTCAGTTTAGAGTGACAGTTGAAAACACAGTCATAGGAAACCATGTTCACATCCACACCTTCTCAACTCACAGCCTTTCACTCTCTCTCCCTACTGCCACCATTATCACCACCACAACCAAATCCATTCCGAGAAACCACCAAGAGAACCATCCCCATTACAACTATATCTGTTTCAGTCAGAAAACTTGGTCTTTCTCCATTTCGTCTCAGAGTTTCTGCTAATTCACAAGCTGCTCCTGCCTCTGCTGAAGCTTCTAAACTGTCCTCTATACCATCTGAGATGAAGGCTTGGGTGTATGGAGAATATGGGGGTGTTGATGTTTTGAAGTTTGACTCCAAGGTTTCTGTGCCGGAAGTGAAGGAGGACCAGGTTCTGGTCAAGGTTGTTGCTGCTGCGCTTAACCCTGTTGATTTCAAGAGGAGGCAGGGAAAGTTCAAGGCCACTGATTCACCTCTTCCGGTAATTTTCCTTTTTGGTTTTCTTTTGGGGATGTTTTGTTTATGAGAAAATGTGAAGAAGTGGTGGAATTTAGATTTTTTATGGAACATGCTTATTAGTTTTGAACCCAAGAAGTCGTACTTGATTAAAGAAGGAATAGAGAACTTGAGATTTAAATTTTTGTATATATATTTTTTAAGTAATCAAGTGTAATATTAGCAAAATTGTGGAATTCTAAGATGAATTATCATGTGCCAAAATTTAAGTTATTAGAAAACTGTGAGTTTAATCATATAACTATTAGTCTAACACTCTATTTCATATGTGGACGTATATTTTCCTTACTTTTTAGATGTAAGGTAGAATGGATATGACAAATTACTACTTATCCCCAAAGAAAAGTTTTAAGTTGTTTGGAAAGGCGACTTTGATCATTTAACCATTATATTACGTTATCTCTTTTGTTTGCTTGAATATTGTTAGGATTGCAATGTTTGTTGAGTTTTTTACATGAATAATGAAAAGGTTTGAGAAATTTATGCTGCGGGGAACAATTAGAAATGGTTACATTTTGTGGAGAAATTGCCAATTACTAAGGAAGACTCATAAGGGATGCCTTTGTCTTGAAGTGATTTTGTAGAAAAGGGTTGTTTATATTCTGAAGCAAACTTGAAATTAAATTGGTAAAAAATACAGAGTATGAATATTTTGTAACATGGTCCTGTTTTTGCAAAGCTGAAATTGTTCAATGTAAAATTGAAAGGTTAAAAAGAGGAAGAGTCTGTGAATAATGTATTAATTTAATTTTAATTATTTTTGATAGGTTTTCTTATGTCTATCACATATCATATTAGTGGTGTTGGGTTCATTTGGATTGTTAACTAAGGGGTTCTTCTTCACTTTGTTTGCTGCTAGACTGTTCCAGGCTATGATGTTGCGGGTGTGGTAGTAAAAGTGGGCAGTCAAGTAAAGGATCTAAAAGTGGGGGATGAAGTATATGGAGATATAAATGAGAAAGCATTGGACGGGCCTGAGCAATTTGGTTCTCTTGCAGAGTACACAGCTGTCCAGGAAAAATTATTGGCTCCGAAGCCGAAGAATCTGGATTTTGTTCAGGCTGCTGGGCTACCACTTGCAATTGAGACTGCCTATGAGGGTCTAGAAAGAACTGGGTTTTCTGCTGGTAAATCTATTCTTGTTTTGAATGGTGCGGGTGGAGTTGGAAGCCTAGTAATTCAGGTACAAGACTTTCTAACTAATTATATTTTTTTTGTCAATGCTGCTGCAAACACAGAATCAAATGCTTGACAACCAAAGAGTTTATAACTTAGGTGTATTTTGTAAATATCGAAGTTCATTTGCAGGATGCCAAGAACTATACCTCAAGTAGATGAGGTATAGTTCTTCAATCTGCTTATCTGATGAACTCCAGAATTGAGCTAACTCATGTCATCTCTTGTACCTTTACAATTTATATCCTCTCATTTTTTGTAGTCTCAAATTCTTACATGGATGTGATCAATCTTGGGCAATTTTTTTTTTTTTTTTTTTGGTCATCTATGTACTACTTGCATGGACATGTTTACATTACTTTGCCAATTCACTTCTGCCTTTGATTTCTGGATTCCCTATGTTATTCATCAGCATTGTTTCAGTTGTTAGTCAGATCCTACAAGTAATATTAAGCACAATTAGAAAAAGAGGTAAGTCACATGCATTACTGAAGATAAAACCTTTCAACTGGGCAAAGGAGTGAAAGCTATGCTGGATCTTAAATTAATAGAATAGGGCAATGTTCTAATAACTTTTGAATGTCATATAAAGGCATATCCTACTTTCAATTTTCTTTATTTTTTTTTCCTTCTTTTAATTTTTCTTTTATAAGTATATGAAAAAGTGGTATTACTCTGATTAACATTTATAATTAAATTTAAAACACTATTATTATTTTCGTGTGTGTTCTAATAAGTATTACTGTTTACTCAAAAAAAAGAATAGGGATGTTTGTCCCACATTGGTTGTGTGTGTCTAGTGTTCGCTGTTTATAACCTCAGTCTACAACTACAAAGGTTAGGCCCTTTTGTAGTTGTACTCTGGTTATGTAATGTATTATAAACCCGGTTTAAAACACTATTATTATTTTCGTGTGTGTTCTAATAAGTATTATTGTTTACTTAAAAAAAAAAGAAAACATTTATAATTAAATGATAAAAAAAGTTGCGAAATAAAATTTAATGTCACCAGTTTTTTTTTTTTTTTTTTTTTTTTTTTTTTTCCTCCCAAAATTAACTTCGCTGACATCGGATATATCAGGGCCGGCGTATGAATCAGAATCACTGCCAGCCCATCTACCATGCATGAGCTGTTATGATTATTTAATTAGTCAGTTTTTATCATCTCATCTCTGGCAAAGACTAAAGAGTCCACTTGATCATTAAGATGTGATTGGTCTTGGTCAGGACTTGCAAGACGTTGAAATTTCTGAGGTCGATCGGTGCATGACATTGACTTCATATCAATGTTCCAACCTAGGAATATTCCCCAACACCACACCAAATCAAGTTACAATGCCAAAAAAATGGCAATTGCAAGTCCCACGAATTTACCTTTAATTTTCTTTTAATAGAAGAATTCCATGAATTTACTTGAATAATGTTACGGATCTAGTTTTCTGTCCCATTATAAATGGTCATGTTAATTCACTAAATTCATGTAGTGCATTAAAAAGGAGTAATGCATGATTAAAAAAAAAAAAGTAATGTTAAAAGTACAGACTATTTTTATAATATTTTTACAAATTATTGATGTAACCAACTTTTTACTGATTTTCATTTAACCCTACCATTAATGTTACTTTTTTATTTACTAATAACCATACACTACATGCTTCTCAAAAAAAAAAAAAAAAAAAAACCATTCACTATATTACTAATTTGTAAATTTTTTTGTAAAAAAATTTGTATATGTAACTGTGGGGTCAAAGAATTTGGCCACCCTGACTCACTTTATACTAAACCCACTTTATACTAAGCCCAAGGCCTACGCCGAGGAAGAAAAAATGTCCGAGGAGGAACGGAGAAAGTCCGAATTGTGAAGGAGCATCGCCGAGGACAATCCTGTCCTCGGCGAACCGAGATTGTAGAAGGGAAGAGCAGCACGCCATCAAGGGTAGCCTCGTAGAGCATCTCAAGAAACAAGATGAGTACAGTGGGTCAGCCATGAGAGCTTGGTAGAGGAGCAATTCAAGGAGAAACTGTCACCTCCACATTAAATGCCCACAGCTAACATTCTGGCCGCATTAATGAGGAAATGACCCCTGAACAGTGCTGCTTTGGTTGCTGCAACTCACAGAAGGTTTGGGACGGCGGCTGATGGGACAAGCACTCAAGTAGTGACCTGCATGACCAACAAATGGAGGGCCAAGATCAACCAAAAGAGAGTATATAATGTAAGGAATCCTCTAGAAAAGAGGATTGAAAGTTGGGAGCAGAAAACATTGTAGCAACTGGTATCATCTTTGTAAACCTTGTAACCAAGCACTGAAAAAACAATAAGAACAAATAACTCCTCGGACTAGTGCCCAGGATAGAATTTAATACGCAAAGCCCATTTTCTTGTTACTTGGTAGACTCATAACCATGTTTATTCGTTATTATCCTCACTAAAGCTTAGTTCTTAAACTCATTCTCTACAAATTTATTATTTTGGGCTAGTTGGGCCTGAGTCCACTCTTCCAATAGAAGAAGTGTTCAAACCCAGTTAGTACTAGACAGAACCAAGGTCTTGCATGGTCCTCAGACTCAAACCTATGGGGAAACTTGTTACTTCCAGAAAATCTAAGTGTTAGACAGAACTAAGGTCTTGCATGGTCCTCGGACTCAAACCTATGGGAAAACTAACTATTTCAATGAAGATCTGAGTACTAGACAGAACCAAGGTCTCGCATGGTCCTCGGACTCAAACCTCTAGAAACTAGTTACTTCCAGAAAATCTAAGTGTTAGACAGAACTAAGGTCTTGCATGGTCCTCGGACTCAAACTTATGGGGAAACTAACTACTTTAATGAAGATCTGAGTACTAGACAGAACCAATGTCTTGCATGGTCCTCGGACTCAAACCTATGGGGAAACTAGTTACTTCCAAAAAATCTAAGTGTTAGACAGAACTAAGGTCTTGCATGGTCCTCGAACTCAAACCTATGGGGAAACTAATTACTTCAATGAAAATTTAAGTACTAGACAGAATCAAAATCTTGCATGGCCCTCGGATTCAAACCCATGGGGAAACTAGTTACTTCCAGAAAATCTAAGTGTTAGACAGAACCAAGGTCTTGCATAGTCCTCGGACTCAAATTTATGGGGAATTTAACTACTTCAATGAAAATCTAAGTACTAGACAAAACCAAGGTCTTGCATGGTCCTCGGACTCAAACCTATGAGAAAACTAGTTACTTCCAGAAAATCTAAGTGTTAGACAGAACCAAAGTCTTGTATGGTACTCGGACTCAAACCTATGGAGAAACTAACTACTTCAATGAAGATCTGAGTACTAGACAGAACCAAGGTCTTGCAGGGTCCTTGGATTCAAACCTATGGGGAAAATAGTTACTTCCAGAAAATCTAAGTGTTAGATAGAACCAAGGTCTTGCATGGTCCTCGAACTCAAACTTATGGGGAAACTAACTACTTCAATGAAGATCTGAGTACTAGACAGAATCAAGGCCTTGCATGGTCCTCGGACTCAAACCTATGGGGAAACTAGTTACTTCCAGAAAATCTATGTGTTAGATAGAACCAAGGTCTTGTATGGTCCTTGGACTTAAACCTATGGGGAAACTAACTACTTTCAACAAAGGCTTGAGCGTTAAACAGATTACGATTGTTGTGTGACTCCTCGGACCACAACCTTTGAGGAAATTGACGAGCTTGAGCATTCATCTGAGTTACAAATACAGCCAAAGGGGAGTCTGGCACCTAAGAACACTTGTCCTGTCCTCATTTGATAAAGATGTAAACAAACACAAGCCCATGAGCATCACATAAGGCACTCTAAGGTACATTGAACGTAACTCCCTTGCATAGTCACTAGCTAATTGTTTCCTTGAGGTCAGTAAATTTTTGGAACATACTTCTGAAGGCCCTTGCACATTGTGCTGGGGCATTAGATCTTAGGATTTTAAAGTTTGTCTTTATAAGTGCTGCTCGCTTAGCATTTTTTATCCGTTATGATAACCAACTTATGAGGTACAAGATTCATGTTATAAGGTTATTGCCTTTTATAGTCCATTCAACAAAAGCAAGTTGTAATAATAAAGTGGCTCAATTGTTAATTAGAATCTAAGTGAAAATTATCATTTTAGACTTTACATTTTTTGGCTGCTGTTTCAAAAATGAAAAACAAGTCATACTGTTGAGACTGTTTAGCTAATAATCAAAGTACAAGTTATATAAATTGCATATATTCAATCCAGGTGTTCCATTACAACAGTTCGAATATCTAAAAAAAAAAAAAAAAAAAAAAAGGGAGAAGAGAAAGAAACATGAGGCAAAAGCACAACAGAGGCAGCCTATTTCTTTAACTTGATCTTCATTCCCCCCTTGGGAGGCTGATCTGAAGCGGCCTCAGGGTCCTCAGGGCTTTTGCCTAGGGGAATAGCCTGCAAAGGCACCACGAGGAGAGCTGTCTCCTCGGCGTAAGGGGCCTGGGCATTGGCTGAGGGCTTTGCAGCATCTTGGGGTGCTTCCTGGTCAGGGCCTTTATCTGTTTCAGTTACCCCAGAGGGCTCAGCCTCCTTGGCAGGCTCATCAGGAGAAGTTGAAGTAAGCGCAATGTCAGGATGGCCTGCCTCAACCACCTCGAGAGAAGTACCAGCCTCGGAGTTAGGAGGACCTGGCTCTTGGATGGCAAGAGGGTAGTATACATTCTCTACCTTCCAAAGGTCAGAAGAAGCCTCAACTCCAACTTTCTTGAGGGCTTCATTCCAAACCTAGGAACAGTAGAGCCTGCACACCCCAGGTACTTGGGCCTTAAGAGTGGCCTGGGTCTCATCCATTCCCAAGGCATAAGCCTCCTCTTCGGCCTTCTCTTTGGAGCTCTCGGCCTCTGTCCTAGTGAACTCTGCCTCCACCTTAGCCCTCAAGGCTTCATCCCTGGCCCACTTCGCGGCGTTCTTAGCCCCCTCCGCCTCCGCCAGCTTCTTCTTTAGATTAGTGATTTGCTCATTAGCAATCTTCAGCTGATCTTCAGTTTCGATTAGGCGCCTCATCTGGTCCTTGGCCTGTTTTTGAGCGCCAGCTAGGCCTGACTCAGCACTATCTCTGGCCCTTGTCATCTCCTTTAGAGCCTCCCTCACTTTCAAGAGATCAGTCTTGGAGTTCTTAAGGGTTCGCGTAGCGTCCAGGCGCTTGTCACGCTCGAGCTCCAAGGCCCTGCCCTGGTCGTTGGCTGCCTCTTCTAGCCTATAAATAGCCTGGAAAGCCTGCCAATTGAAACAGACACCTGGTAAGTTGGAATACGAGGAATGAAAATCAACGAAGTTACAAGTGTTAGAAGTCTTACCATGCCCAAGTACCTCTTGGTGCTGAGAAAGACCTCCTGCCTCCTCAAATTCCCTAACTTAGCCATATCGGCGGGAAGAAGTAAGGACCTCTCCAACGCATCGGCCACATAGGTGCCTTCACCCCCTCGGAAGTCCCTAAGAGATGCGTTGTCCATCAAAGGCTCCCTATGAAGCATTAGGGCGGGAAGCCAGGCCTGGGCCTTAGACTGAGGGGCGACTTCTTTCTCTTGGCTTTGGTGCCCGATTTTTAGTTGTTTTAAAGCTCGCGAGGCTTCATCTTCTTCTCGAGAGGAATGAAGTCTCCCTCCATCCATGGGCTCCTTGCTCTTAGGACCCCTTTTCCTTTTCGGATCGGCGGGCTCAGGCCCAGGAGGCAGAATAGATTAGGGAGGAGGAAGTCTGGACTGTGGAGATGATGGTTGTAATTGGGTGGAAGAGGACCTGGTCTGAGCTGGCTGAGACTTGGTTGGGGGAGAAGGAAGCTTGGACTGTGGCTTCCCCGACGCGTCCTTCCCCAGCTGGCCCTCAATCAGGTCAAGCTAGTCGGTTAAAGGTTTTCTTCTTAAAACCCATTTCGGCCCTAGAAGAAGTCCCTACTGATAAGAGATCCGTTTCAGTCAAACTCGGGTCGCCCAAGTCACCAGAGGGATCCTCAAATAGGTTAACTTGGTCGAATACACCAAAATCGTCCTCGGCCTCTACAGCTTGATGGGACAAAGAAGGGCCTGCCAACGGAGCGCCTTCTGGAACAGGGGATCCTTCGGGAATTAAGAACCCTTGTTCTGCTATGGTGATTCTGTGAAGCCGAGGATCTTTGGCTTTGATCACGTACTTCGGAGCCGAGAATGATTTTTAGATGGGATTGTACCCGAGGATCTTGTGAACGGCTCTGACTTGGTTATCAACTTCGTTCACAAAAACCTTCGCCCTAAGGATGGTTGCCAAATCTTCCCGGTTGACCAAGTGAAAGTGTCGGCCAAAGGCATGTGGATCTGCAAAAAAGAAAGTATATTCATATTAGCAACCAAACGGTACAAACTATGACAACACAAAAGATCAACCCTCTCCTACTTTGAATACCCCACCTGGTGCCCCCTCCTCTGTTGGACAAGGAAGGCCGTCGTGCCACCTCCCTGACACGATGAGAAAGTCCTTATTCAACCCCTTGCTGGACTCAGGGAGGCACTGAATGAGCCGAACCTTGTTATCCCTCGTTTTCATATAGTAGGATTTACCCTTTAGGTGTTGGAGGTCGTAGCATCAGTTTACATCGTGATGGGTCAACCTCAACCCCATCTTCTCGTTTAAAGTGTCCACACAACCCAGGATCCTAAACATGTTGACGGCGCACTGAGTGGGAGCTAATCGGAAATGCCTAAGTATCTCAAGCCTACATTACTGGGAATCCTATAATCGACGATGAATTTCTCCATTGCCTCTTTAGACTCAACCAACTTTTTAAACCTACCCATCCCTAGAAATGGCTAAAAGGCGCAGGGAAGGACGAAAGGAAGAGAGGAATGAGGGGAAAGGAAATTTAGAAGAGAGAAAGCACAAGTGAGGGAGATAAGAAGACTTACAGAAATGAGGAAAAACTCCTCGGACAGGCCTTTTATGCTGAAAAGAAACACGAGTTTGATTGGAGATTTAACTGAACCCAGGATATGTGTGCAAGAACTCTTGAATGTGAAAGTAGAGAGGAAAATCGGTTCAAGTGGGCATTTATACCTTCAACTAAAAATGATCGTGCGGGTTTTCCCGCCCATAAAGTTAAAGAAATCCCCACCGTTTGATTACCATCACACTGTTGAACGTGGGGAGCACAGAGTCGCCAGAATTTAATGAGGGCGCGCTCCGTATACCGAAGCGTCAGGAACGTGCCTTGGACAAGCGAAAAGGCTCTGGTGCTGACGAAGGACAAGACTTGACAAGCCATGATAAAGGCCCAAGGACATCAAAACCCTCCTCTTCGTCTGAGGAGCCGGACAGCAAGATTTTGAGGGGCTATTGTGGGGTCAAAGAATTTGGCCACCCCAGCCCACTTTATACTAAGCCCACTTTATACTAAGCCCAAGGCCCACGCCGAAGAAGAAAAAATGTTCGAGAACGAACAGAGAAAGTCCGAATTGCGAAGGAGTATCGCCGAGGACAATCCTGTCCTCGGCTAACCGAGATCGTAGAAGGGAAGAGCAGCACGCCATCAAGGGTAGCCTAGTAGAGCATCTCAAGAAACAGGACAAGTACAGTGGGTCAGCCATGGGAGCTTGGTGGAGGAGCAATTCAAGGAGAAATTGTCACCTCTACATTAAATGCCCACAGCTAACGTTCTGGCCGCATTAATGAGGAAATGACCTCTGAACAGTGCTGCTTTGGTTGCTGCAACTCACAGAAGGTTTGGGATGGCGGCTGATAGGACAAGCACTCAAGTAGTGACCTGCATGACCAACAAATGGAGGGTCAAGATCAACCAAAAGAGGGTATATAATGTAAGGAATTCTCCAGAAAAGAGGATCGGAAGTTGGGAGCAGAAAACACTGTAGCAACTGGTATCATCTTTGTAAACCTTGTAACCAAGCACTGAAGAAGCAATAAGAACAAATAGCTCTTCGAACTAGTGCCCAGGATAGAATTTAATACGCAAAGCCCATTTTCTTGTTACTTGGTAGACTCATAACCATGTTTAGTTATCCTCACTAAAACCTAGTTCTTAAACCCATTCTCTACAAATTTATTGTTTTGGGCTAGTTGGGCCCGAGTCCACTCTTCCAATAGAAGAAGTGCTCAAACCCAGTCCCTACAGTAACGTTACTCTTCAAAAAGACTAAAAATATCCACTAACTTCTTAGAGCATCTCCAGCAGATTAGGCAAATTTTTGTATGAACAGTGACTTTTACTTTTTAACTACTCACTTTTTTAAATACACTTTCCAACAGATTCTCTATCTCATTCTCTATCTCATTTAAATATTATTTCTTCATTCATTATTTATTCTTTTTTTAACAACTACACATCTTCTAACATTTTTTTATTCAATACCTTATTATTATAATAGAAAAAAAATATTTGAAGAATGAACAGTAGCCCATCAGCCTTGATGAGTTACTGTTCATGAGCCAAAAAAAATTTCAGGTATAGAGAGTCTGTTGGAGAGTCATTTTGTGGGTTTACTCTCTATAATAGAGAGCATTTTATGTTTAGAGAGCCTATTGGAGATACTCTTAGTAGGTCTCATTATTAATAAGAACAACTAAAGCCTTTGTTTTATTCTTAAGACTAGTCTTATCTCAATTAGGTGAAACATTATTCTCAAAAAAGAAAAAAGAAAAAAAAAAAAAAGGTGAAACATTTTCGTGTAGAAGAAGGAATATTTCTTTCCTGCTCCATTTTCACGGCGCCGACAGCCCTGCAGCCAAGTGAACAGTGTATGTATGAACCAATTAAAACCGCGTTGGTCAACATTGGCGTGCTTATCCCACCCCCACCCCCCTTATTTATTTTTAACGGGTGAAAATGCTTTTCCATTTGCTTTTTTATACTTGTATATGAGATGAAATTCGTAAATGTTTGAAAAAATAATAATACCATATATTTTTTTGTGGAGCTCCTCAAGTGACAACAAGGGTCCACGTTTCTGCCGTTATATATAAGTCCATATCATGATTCTTTTTCTCCGTGCACGTGCATCCTCAATGTCAATCAAGAGACAAAGTGTGCATTTGGAATGCACGTTATGCGTTTTGCTGAAAAATAGTAGGTCTTATGGCACTGTTCACAGGACTTACAAGTACGAAATTCAGTAATATTTTCATTAAAATTGGGTCTTACGGCACTATTCACACATTTAAAAATTATTTTACTACAGTGTTTTCAGTTTTTAGTTTTTAGTTTTCAGTAATAAATGGTATCCAAACAAATCTTAAAATTATCATTAATTGCATGTCATCAGATATGGCGATATTCTTTTTTTCTCGACTGAAAGTGAGTGAAAATGATATAGAAATGAAAATCTAAAGATTGATAACAAGGATGAGTTTCCTTTTGACCTAACATTCTTAATTTCTTTCTCATTCTTTCGACGAAGTTGCTTAAAAACTTTTATTTTTTATTATAATCTTAATGAGAATTTGGGAGATGTCTACATTGTCACTTACCCATAAAGCTCTTTTTCTTCACCATCAATACAGTTATTCATGGATGAAACGAGTATTCAAATTTAGGAGGCCAAAGTTTTTTGTTCAAGAATTTTAAAAAGTTAAAATATTAATACTAGAGGTTGACAACAATGCATTATTAGCATTAATTTTTTTATTTTTTGTATTTTTTTAAATCAGTAACAGATATTTATAATTAAAAGTTCTATAAGTCAATTGACATGTCTTGATATTTTGAAGGTCTGACTGAGGTTAAACCAATTCTTTATTCTATCCACATTATAATTTTTTTTTAAAAATATATTTATTCTTTTCACATAATTTTATACCTAATAACTTCATAATGCTATATATAAAAGATTCTAAAAAAAAAACTATAGTTAAAAGTTCAAATTTATGTCTAGTATTACATTAATAAAACAACTAAAATAATGGTTAATCACTTTCATGCACTAATATTTAGCGGATAAAAGGGTGAGACAATTATTGGTGTCTTGGTTAAGCATTTATTTATTTATTTTATAATTACTTGGTTAAGGTTGGGGTAGCATAAAGATGTGAGATCTTTTCCTTTAAAAAATTGCCATTTTGAAAAAAAAGAAAAAAAAAGATCTCTTAAACAATCACATAATAATGAACGTTAACTTTGAGTATTCAACTATGTAAATAATAAAACTTTTCCCATCACTACATTAATTTAGCTAAAGCACAAAATTTATTACCAATAGACTAATCACACATATGCTTTGGTGGCAGTTTAGGTAAAACACAAAACAGTAGATTGTTATTGTTTTACACGTTTATTACATTTATGCATGTATGCCAAGTGTGTCCTAATGTTGTCTTTGTGACTAGGACACTAATTGGTGTATGGATGGAGTGACACTAATTGGTACGTAGATGGAGTGATTAGCAGTATAGGAATTGTCTCCGTGACTATGGGGTAAAGTCATTTGAGAGAGACAAAGAGCTCTCAAATAAGAGGTAGAAATTGGGTAAAGAATATTGGGTTTTTATGATTTGTTTTGCTAGGATTTATAATCGAATTGTTATAAATTTTTTTTACTTAGACCGTGTCCAAAGATTTTTTTTATTATATGAATATGTGAATTGTTTTGTAGATTTTTTTTTTTTTTTTTGTCCGGATGTCCAAATGTTTAGTTAAATGTTTTTCTTGATATTCTTGGGACAACCAAACAAGGGATGATTTGATAATTTTTTTCGTTTTTGGTTTCATGGGTCAACTTGTAAGGGAGAGAGAAGCCAAGTATATTAATTTTAGAGCCAAAATTAAATTTTTTATGCTAATATACATTCTAGAAATTTTTTTTCAAAGGTTGGGGCCCTGGGGGGACCATGGTCCCCCTCATCGCCAAGATAGTTCCCTCCCTGCAGTTATTTCTTCAATCTTTTCCTTTTCTCCATAACTGTTTTGTTCAGGTTACCCTATTGATTTATTTGTTTTTTTTTTCCTTATTGCTGAAAGTGTCTTTTCCAGCAAGGTTTGGCACTTTGGAAAGCTGCATGGATCAGTGATCTCGTGACCTCATGAGATCCATGTGGCAGGAAGTCTAGATGAGGGTGCTGACTGTGCACCTCGCGACTACCATGCGACCTTAGGGTGTGTCTAGGTCGCGAGTTGCACGATCTCTGTACTCTGCTTCTGGGATTGATCCTGGTCAATGTATTTCTGCCAGCACACACACACTGAGGCATGGCAAGGGCTTCTGATAGGGGTTAACCAAACCCTAGAAATCTAGAGAGACATCCAAGAGAAGCCAACATTGAGTGTAAGAAAAGAGAGAACCTTTGTCTCGACAAAAACTCATTCCGCCCTCTCTTTTTCATCTCTTTCAATATTTGATTGAGATTTTGTAATCCCTTTCTGCACCCATAAACACAGACCATGTGAGTGAGAGAAAGCTTATGGAAACTTGAGAAGCCACATTCAAATCCAATCTCTATTGGTGGTGTTTCCATTGGTGCTTCAATGGAGGTCTCCGATGAGTTAGATGAAGAAAATACTTGGTAAAGTTGGTTGCTAGCTGGAGGTTGGAGGGCTCAAATACACAAGAAGAAATAGGCTTGGAGGGTTTATGTTCATCCATGTATTGCAACTATTCATTCTAGTGGAGATTTTCGACGGGTGGTCGGGGGAGAGGTTTTTACGCCCAGTGCTTAGATTTCCCTCTTCCTAAACACATTTTGGTGTTTAGTGTGGTTTGCTTGCTTTTCCCTTTCATTTCTTTTAGTTTAGGTTAAAATTGATTAAGCCATAAAAAGGTTGCTTTAGGATTCTAAATATTTGCTAGGGTTAATATAGCACCTTTCAAATGACAAAAAGGGTTGTGTTTTGCATTATCATATTTGGACAGTTTCCATCCAATAATATTTCATCAAATATAATGACAATATTGTCAATCTTTTAATTTAGCTCCATATATAAGCATAGTGATCTAATGGACTCATTTCAAAACCAATCTCTAAGATTACCTGTTGGAACTTCAAATACCATTACAAATTGGAGACACAGTTTCCTCATGCCCTTTTATATATAAACCCTCCGGTTGTGACATATAGATGTATTTCTTCAATTCTCCATTGAATAATGTCATGTTGACGTCGATTTGGTACAATTCTAAATCCATTCCTTTCACAATGAACACGATAATTTTAACCAAAGCAAACTTGATCACTACTAAGTTGCCGTCTGCCTTGAACTTTTCCTAAGTGCCTACTTGTACCCAATGACTTTTCTCCCATCTGGCTAGGTGTACATGTCAAATTCCAGATGTCATTCTTCGAAGACATCTTTTGGGGGGTATTTCAGTCATTTTTTTTAAGGGTTTAGGGGCGTATTCGTCTTTTTTAGGTATTGGGTGTGTTTTGGACATTTTTTGTGTTTACGGGGGCATTTTGGTCATTTTTTCGATTTATGGGGGTATTTTGGTCGTATTCAAGTAATCGAGGGTATCTTTGTCTTTTTTAGGCATGGGGGGCACTTTGGTTATTTTCGATGCTTTGGGGGTATGTTGGTCATTTTTTAGGTTTTGGGGGTTATTTCGGTCATTTTCTAGGTTTCGGGGGTGTAGCGGTCTTTTTTTAGGTATTGAGTGTGTTTTGGTCATTTTCTGCGCTTTATGGGGTATTTTGATCTTATTCAAGTAATCGAGAGTATTTTGATCTTTTTCAGGCATGGGGGGTACTTTGTTCATTTTCAATGTTTTAGAGGGTACTTTAGTCAGGTTTTAGGTTTTTAGGGTTATTTTAGTGATTTTTTAGGTATCGAGGGTGTTTTGGAATTTTTTTTTTTTTTTTTTTTTTTTGTGTGTGTTTATGGGGCATTTTATTCATTTTTATTTATTTATGGGGGTATTTTGGTCATATTTAAGTAATCGAGGGTATTTTGGTCTTTTTTAGGCATAGGGGTACTTTGGTAATTTTCTATGTTTTGGTGTGTACTTTGGTCAGTTTTTCGGTTTTTGGGGTTATTTTAGTCATTTTTTAGGTTTCAGGGGTGTATCCGTCTTTTTCTAGGTATTAGCAGTGTTTTAGACATTTTTTGTGTGTTTACGAGGGCATTTTGATCACTTTTTTGATTTATGGGGGTATTTTGGTCATATTTAAGTAATCGAGGGTATTTTGGTCTTTTTTAGGCATAGGGGTACTTTGGTAATTTTCTATGTTTTGGTGTGTACTTTGGTCAGTTTTTCGGTTTTTAGGGTTATTTTAGTCATTTTTTAGGTTTCAGGGGTGTATCTGTCTTTTTCTAGGTATTAGCGGTGTTTTAGACATTTTTTGTGTGTTTACGAGGGCATTTTGGTCACTTTTTTGAATTATGGGGGTATTTTGGTCTTATTCAAGTAATCAAGAGTATTTTGGTCTGTTTCAGGCACAATGGGTACTTTGGTCATTTTTGATGTTTTGGGGGGTATTTCGGTCATTTTTTAGGTTTCGAGGGTGTATCGGTCTTTTTTTAGGTATCGGGGGTGTTTTGGACATTTTCTTGCGTTTACGGGGGCATTTTGGTCACTTTTTCGATTTATGGGGGTAATTTGGTCTTATTCAACTAATTGAGGGTATTTTGGTCTTTATCGATGTTTTGGGGGGTACTTTGGTCATTGCTCAAGTTTTAGGGGGGTATTGGTCATTTATTATGAGAAATCCATAGTCTAGCACTTTTCAAAGTGCCGGGATAGGTATACCCCATAATGGAATGGAGTAATCCTATTCTAGTGCTTTTAACAACGCTGGGATAGGTTAACCCTATTCCAGGGCTTTTAAAAGCGCTAGGATAGGTCTCCCCCATAAGGGAATAGAGTAATCCTATCCCAGCGCTGGTATAGGTGAACCCTATTCCAGTGCTTTTTAAGCACTGGGATAGGTATACCTCATAATGGAATGGAGTAACCCTATTCCAGTGCTTTTAACAGCGTTGAGATAAGTTAACCCTATTCCAGCGCTTTTAAAAGCGCTGGGATAGGCCTCCCCCATAAGGGAATAGAGTAATCCTATTCTAGCGCTTTCGAGAGCGCTAGGATAGGGTTAACCTATTACAGCGCTTTTGATGCGTAGGGATAGGATCTTTTCAAATAAGAAAATAATTTTAAAAAAAATCGGTATAAATGACCTATAGCAACGATTTGTAAACACCGCAATAGGGCTTCCTATACCAGCGGTTTTGGAAACTGCCGCTATAGGTCTCCTATTGTAGTGATTTATGAAATGCCGTAATAGGATTTTCTATACCAGCGGTTTCAAAAAGCGCTACTACAGGCTCTATTATTACGACGGTTTTTAAAAGCGCTGGGAAAAAAACGCTGCAATAGGACAATTTTTTTGTAGTGAGTCTAATTCCTCCACCGTAATATCCAGCCATTGTAATTAATTTTCCATGGTTTTCTTATAATTTACTAGATCCTCGCTCAAGTTATTTTCTATATTGTACAATTGATAATCCGTAAAGCATTGTGGATGGTTTCCTTTCTCTTTAACTCCCACTATATTCAGGATTGGAGGCTTGTTTCAGTACTGGTACTCATTTTTTGTCATGCTCTTACTTTCTTGAGCATTCGCATATTCATTCTTAAGGTCCTCTAGTAACCTTAACGATCTCATGTAGTTGGGTAATACTTTTGGTGCTCTCGAGGAAGATATATAGCGTCCCTATTCTCTATCAATTCTCTAATTTGGGTGAAAAACATGTATCCAATAAATTTACATTCCATAGTCTTCTCTCTTAAATTAATCTTTAACGTTTATTTGTTGTACCCTCAAACTCTCAAGTTTGGTAAATCAAAGATATATTAGGTCCCTTGAATTCTCAATGTTTGAAGGAAACAAAGTATTTCATTCACTTAATTCTTAATTTTTCGCATACACTTAAGCAAATAATTGTACACTTAGATTTTGGAATACTAATTATGTTGAATAAAGCGTCGTTCATGACCATTATGACAAAACCTAACAGAAACCACTCATAATGAGGTAACATTCTTATTAAATTCAAAGTAGTCACCAATAAGGCCTATGATCAGGTTGAAGGGGAATGTTTGGAGAAATTATGCTTAAGATGGGTTTTCATAGACAGTGGATGGATTTAGTGAAGCAGTGTGTTCGTTCTATCAGCTATTCTATTAAGTTTAATGGTAAGCCTCGAGGTGTCATTCACCTCACTAGGGTCCTACGCAAAGGGTATCCCATTTCCCCATATTTATTTTTATTTTGTGCAAAAGGGCTCTCTACACTAATTAGACAAGCAGTGGAATGTGGTGCCATTAAAGGGATAGTAGCTTGTGCAAGAGGACCAGCTATTTCTCACTTGTTCTTTGTAGATGACAATCTGATCTTTTGCCGAGCCACAAAAGACGAGTGCTCTAACTTGATTACTATATTGGAAACATATGAACATGAGTCAGGCCAGCAATTGAATTGTGATAAGACATCCCTCTTCTTCAGTTGTAACACTCCACAACCTATTAAAGATGACATTAAGAATAGGTTTGGGGCAGATATCATCAAGCAGCATGAGAAATATCTTGGCCTCCCATCTTTGGTAGGCAAAAATAAATGCAACACCTTCCATCAATTAATTGAAAGGTTGGATAATAAACTTTCTGGGTGGAAAGAAAAACTGCTGTCTAATGCGGGTAAGGAGATCTTGATAAAGTCCGTGGCACAAGCGGTGCCAACTTACACAATGAGTGTCTTTAAACTTTCTCATACTCTCTGTGATGAAATGACTAGTATGGTATGTAAATTTTGGTGGGGTCAAACCAATGAGAGAAACAAAATGGCATGGCTAAGCTAGGATAAGATGTATTTGCCAAAAGATAAGGGTAGGTTAGGATTTTAAGATTTGAAGGCATTCAATCTTGCTCTATTGGCTAAACAGGGATGGCAACTTCAAACCAACACCACCTTACTAGTTCATAGATTATTCAAGGCACGATATTTCCCTGAGGGTGACTTTCTTTCAGTTGAACTCGGCAACCATCCTTCTCATGCATGGCAGAGTATTATGGCAGCTCAACCCATTATACAAAGGGGGCACCATTGGCAGGTGGGCAATGGCCATTCCCTTCAGATTTGGAGGGATAAATGGCTCACTCAACCATCCATTTTCACCCTCACATCCAGGCCACTCACTGTCCCATATGATGCGAAGGTCTCGATGCTTATTGATCCTTATACCCGGGCATGGAGGATTGACATGGGCTCACAGTTCTTCTCACCAATGGATGCAGCAATTATTCTAAGCATTCCTTTAAGTTATTGGCTCCTTTGTGATCGGATGGTTTGGGCTTTTACACCCAAGGGGAACTTCATAGTTCGGAGTGCATATATGTTGACCTTGGACATGGTAAACAGCATTACCAGTAGGGAAGTTTTAGACAACCATCAACGCAGTTTGTTTTGGAAGACCCTTTGGTGCCTAAATGTCCCCAACAAGATTAAGTCTTTTGCTTGGCGTGCATGTAAAAAGATCTTACCCACAAAAGATAACTTATGTTGAAGGAAGGTGATTGATGTTCCTACGTGTGAGGCTTGTGGCTCCAATGCAGAGAGTACAAGACATGTCTTTTAGGAATGTAAGAAAGCATAGGAAGTTTGGGTATTGCCAGGTATTCCTTTTGATCCACCAAAGCTCCTTGCTCTGGATTTTGTGGACTTTCTTTGGCATTTAAAGTTTAGGCAGAAGATGGGGGACAAATTGTTAGAGTTAGTGGTTATGGTGGCATGGTGTTTATGGTTTAACCGCAATGAAGTGAGGCAAGGTAAGGCTCGACAATCGGGGTCTGCTATTTTGAGCAAAGCCCGGTACTTACTAGATGAGTTCCAGATGGCTAACCTTAAGCTGTCCCAGGCCATGTCGAAGGATGAGATTCAATGGGCACTTCCAAATGATCTGTGGTACAAGGTTAATGTGGATGCAGCCATCTTTTCCAACACAAACTCAATTGGAATAGGAGCTCTCATCCTTGATCATGAGGGACATGTCGAAGCTGCTATTAGCAAGTCCATCCCTATTCCATTGGGACTTTTAGAGGTTGAAGCTAAGGCTTTGGAGGAAAGCGTATTTTTTGCATGGGATGTGGGTGTTAAAGATGTGATCTTTGAATGTGACTCCCGAATTGTTGTTGATGCAGTAAATGATCTTTGTGAGCCACCTGTTGCCATTGGTAAGACGGCATCAGGTAGAAGTAATAGGACTTCCGTAGGACCAAAGTTTCTCATATTTTTTGACGGAGTAATTGCCCTGCTCATATTTTAGCTCAATATGCTTCTCATTAGGGATGACAATTTATATCCGACTCGTGGATACCTGGTCCGGCCCGACCCTAATGGGTTGGATTTTACCCAGCTCGATAAATTATAGGGTCGGGTATGGGTTAAAAAAAAAAAACCCAAAGCGGGTCCGGGTCGGGTCCAGGTTTTATGCATACTCGGCCCGAACCCGACCCGTATACACATAATATATTAAAAAAAAGTTTAAAACCCTAGTATTATAAATACTCTCTTTTCCTTTTAGATTTCATTTTCTAAAAACTAAACCTAACACTCACCTCTCAGCCGCCCCCCCCCCCTCTCTCTCTCAAGCTCTCGTCGCCGGCCACCCTCCCTCGACCTCAGACGCTCCCCTCATGGTCACGGCCTCACTCAACCTCACGGACCCACGGCCTTGTTTCGCCTCATGCTCCACTCACGACGTCACTCCGCCCCTTATCTCTCTTACTCTCACTTTCGTTTTCTCTCAGCCACCCCTCACCTAGTCACCTCACTCTCATTCACTCACCAACCCACCCTCACCCTCACTCTCATCACATGGTGGTTGTTGTTTTTCACGGAGGAGCGCGGATCTTGTGCTGGTTGAAGTTTGTCACGGAAAAGCACGAGATTGTTAGATTGGAGCATAGGATTGTTAGATCGGAGAGAGATTTGTATTTTTGTTTATGATTTGTGTTTTTTTTTTTTTTTTTTTTTTATAAATTTTATGAGTGAAGAGTCTGTATTAACAAAGAAGATCAAAAAAAAAAAAAAAAAGCCGATTTGTGTTTATGTTTGGGTTTGTGATTTGTGTTTCTGAATCTGTGGTTGTGAATCTTGTGATTTCTGGATGTAAAATTGATTTTTTATTTTTATTTTTTTTTTGATCGGGTCGTATTGGGCCACGGCTTTTGATTAGGTTTAGAAACGGTTGGACGGGCCCGCGGGGCCTGTGGAGCTCGACGGGGCGGGTTTGGAGTTTTTTAAAAAAAAAACCCGTTTATTAAACGGGCCGGGTTCGGGTAACGGCTAAAGACCCATGGGTTGGGTTCGGGTATCAAAAACCCGGCCCGAACCCGACCCGTTGCTATTCCTACTTCTCATATCGTTGGTTTTATAATTTGGATAGAGGAAATTTCTTATATGATTGAGTCTGCTATGACTCAAGGTGTATTGTTTTTATCTTATTTTTAATAAAAGTTATGGTCTTCTTCTAAATAAAATTAAAAAAAAAGTCAAACATTTTTGTTTTATATAGATTATCAATGTGTATTATTTTGTTGATTTAAAAAATTATTAACATATTTAACTTAGCCCCCACTAATATCGTATATTTACCGAAAAAACAAAACAAAAGACATCCCATCACTTTCTAAACCAGGTTGCACGAGGGTTTTCTCCTAGTGGATGCTCTTACCATCGTTTCAACCATCATTTCAACTACCAAATAGAGCTTTCTAAGCCTTCAAAGTGCATGTACCTAAAAGAACAAGTGGTTCAGAAAAGCATATGAAGCCTGTCGGTAAGGTTCTCTTATTAAGGATTCCCTTTCTCTGAAGTTTGTTTATCTGTAATTTTATTTTATTTTATTTGCTTGAGTTGATGATGACGGGGCATGAATATTCGCCACTGTCGATGGTTTTGAAGTCATCAATAGCACACAAAGGACAAAGTATTGAATATTTATTTCATTGATAATTAAGCATTAACGGAACATTTACGTTAGGGAAAGGTTAGCAATGACTTTATCATTTTAGATACTTGTTCACATCAACCACAAGAATTTTTTTCTTTCTTTTTCCCTTTGAGTACAGGAAGAACATGTATATAAGTCAAATTATTCAATGTGTTAGTCCCGTCTCACATGTACTGAATAATTAAAGAAAATAAAGCAAGTTGTGTAAGTATAACAAAAAAACAAAAAACAAAATATTTACTCTGTCGAAATTATCACTTTTTTTTATTTTATATTTTTTATAATTTGATAGTTAGGAATGAAGAATTTGAACATAAAATGTTTTGGCTAAAAACATTAACATGGCTCTGATTTGTCAAAATTTATCCTTGTTAGTTGTTAAGTAGATTCTTTATATCTTTTCCTAACAAAAATTTAAAAGAATAAAATCTTAGAAGGTGCCAATTACCTTGTTTGATTTTTTTAATATTAGAAAATTTAGATTAAAGTACGCTTTAACTAGGATTGTGCCAATTACCTTTTTTTTTTCTTTCCTAAAAATGAGTAAAAAATATTTTTCTATTATTTGGATCACATTAAAAAGTATTAATGTCTTATAATTCTTAAAAAATATATAAACGGATACTTTCATTCAATAAAACAAAACCCAAATGATAAAATATTTTCTATTTCTTGGGCTATTTGGGAGATAAAAATGAGAAAACAAACCTTAAATTCAAAATTCTCGTAGGAAAAAATAAAGTAAAAGAAAAAGAAAGAGAGAAAGCAACTAATTTGAACAAAATAGTCATTTTGGAAAAAGTCAATAGTTGGTTTGCACAGAGAGAGAGAGAGAGAGAAGCTACCATTGGCGAGTTTTTTTTTTAGTGTGTAGTTTATTTACAAATTATAATAATCTTCTTTTGAGTATGTAAAATTCCAAAAATACCTTTTTGCACTAAAAAAACAGAAATTTTTTCCATCTATTAGACTTATTTCTGATAACTACCGAAAATGTTTTTTTTGTTGACTTCCTTTTTTACTGTACAAAACGCTAGAAATTACATAAAACACTGATTTTTTTTTTTTTAAATCTTTATTAGAGAAGGGCAATAATCAATCATAGGCAGATGAGTGTGAACAACCTTAATAGCTTGTTTGGATGGAAGGGGAGTAGAGGGAGTAGAGTAGAGGGAGGGAGGGTAAATTAAATTACTTTGTTTGGATATTTTTTAAGGGAGGAGGGGGAGGGATTTGGAGGGGTTCTAATTACTTCTAACCCCTTTTTTTTAATTCCTCTAAATTAGAGAGATTTGGAGGTAAAGTAGAATATAGAAATATTTGACTAAATGAATTACCAAATTTAACCTTACCATATTAACAAAATTACAAACTATGAAAATGCTAATTATTCTCATTCCTCTTACTTAATTTTAAAAACATCTAAATAAAGTGAAGGATAACCATTTCCCTCTACTCTCCTCCCCTCTACTCCTCTCTACTCTCCTCTCCCTCCAAACTTCCAAACATAGCAAGATTGTCATCGACAATGAATTTTCTTTCCTTTTTTGCCCACCATAATCCAGACCTTCTCGACAAACAATTTTTTTTCTTTCTAATAAAATCTTTTTCGTCGAAACAAAGTAAACATTAATTCTCTATGCACTATGTTGTCCAGTCCACACTTCATTATGCTCATTTCATGAGCTTGTTGCTCAATCATATCAAGACTCCTATTTCAACTTGAAACATATCAAGACTCCTATTTCAACTTGAAACATGAGTAGTCTTTAATCTTTATTAGACGGCTATCTTTTTTTTTTTTTCCTTAAATTTAGTAATTTGGCACCACAAAAAACTATTTTATCTATTTTACCACCTCCTTTTACAAAACACTCAATATCAATGGTTTTATTTTAGTTTTCAACATAATAAAATAATATATTTACTACAATAAACAACAACTACCACCACCATACAATAAAATAATATAACTTTTAATAATTTTTTTTTTTTTACCTTCTTAGTTACAGTGCACAGCCATCTTTGGTTGTGCACTATAGCTCAAAATCCAAATTTTTTGGGTTTCACTCCACCATTACAGCATGCTTTTTAGTATTGGTGGTGCTAAAAATAGCAATATGGCTTTTTAGCACCACTAATACTAATGCTCTAAGCCATATATAAAGGCTTTTGTATGTGGCTATACTATTAAAAACTAGCTACAGTCGGATTGAAGTATTTGAATCCAAATCTTTTTTACCATTCTTTTTACTTCATTCTATAATCCACAATTAAAAATCTTTCATATGTCCACATATTTAATTATATCTTAAAATTATACATTTTCTTTTACAATTACCAAAAAAAAATAGCCAAAAAAAAAAAAAAAACATAGCACATCCACCCCCCCCCCTACCAATAACCTTCACTAGCACCATCAATGCCCCTAATCATGGCCAATTACCCCTGCCAAGTCCACACCACCGCCTCTAATGGGTATCTTTACGTTTTCATTAACAAGAGGTTGATCTTGTTTGAAACGGGTTCTTCTATGTTGTTTCCTTTAAGATTAAAAGGGAGGGAGTTACCAGAGGCAAAAGTAGTGCAGTTGTGGGTGGGTGTGTTTAAGAGGGACGAAGTGGAAGAGTAATGGGGTTCAGCGTAGGTGATGAGATTGACTTGGATTTGAAGAAGACAAGGACCTAGTAGACTAGTAGTGTTGGATGGTCATGCTCAGCGATGTTGATGGTGTTAGTGACCTCTTGTTAATGGTGCTGATGAAAGTTGGTGGTGGTGGTTTTTTTTTTTTTTAAAAAAATAATAATATTTAGGTAATTGAAATAAGATAATGCATAATTTTAGGATGTGATTAAATAGGTGAACATGTGACAAGTTTTTTTGTGAAGCAGGGAGGAGTGGTACAAAAGATTTGAATATGAAGTATGTATAGTGAATAATTAAGAAAAAAGTATTTAGAGTAAAAATCTTGTTGTGTTAAGTGTTATTGGTTTCATTAGGTTTTTTTTTTTTTTTTTTTTTTTTTTTTTGGGCAGTGAGATTAACTGTATTCATTCTTATTATTCTTATTTTCTTCTAGATTTTTTTTTTTTTTAACTTAAGTTTTTGGGAATAAACCATGAGCATTGTAATCTCTATTTTATTATAGTGAATTGATCGGATATGTTTAATGGTTTTTCCTCTACAATAGATGGCTTTCTATATAAAATTGACATGTTCTTGTATTATATATGTTTTATTTTAATATAATTTAAATTATTTATGTATAAATTTTAATCTTTTTATACACATCCAATTTATAATCTATTTTTGGTACATATTATATCATATTACCATCATTTCAAAATACTTGATTTCTCTCTCTTTAAGCACTCTCACAATTGTCACTCCATTCCTTTTTTCTTTTCTTTTTTATCTCTACTTTATTAAAGTCGAAACCATTATACTAGGGATGAAAAAGTACCTCCAATGTGCTCTGCCCTAACGTATCTTGCTCCCACCTAGAAGCAGAAGGAGCGGGCTGGGAACAAACACTCCTAATTGCTTGAGTTATTTAATTGGGTTCTGTTAACGGGTGTTTTTAAGACATTTGGTAATAGGTCATTTCAGAAAAAAAATTTATAATATTTTTATGAAAAATATAAAAAAGTTTTCAAAAAGTTAGTTATCTTTTTCTTTTTTTTAATAATTTTTTTTAAAAGATATTTCTTAAACCAATGGTCCCATACCCATCCATTACCTTTTCCTTATTTAATTTATTCCACACGAGCATAGTTTCGTTTGGCATAAGAGGATAACATAAAAGCTTTTGCTGGCACAACATAAAGCTTTCATTTAATGATTCTAACCCACTCGTCTTCAAAATTAAATATTACAGGGAAAAAACCATTGTTGGGTCCTACAGTAGTAGGTGTTACCTTACATCTTTTTTTTTTTGGTAAAAGGGTGTTATCTTACATCATTAATGAATGAGTTTGAGTATTAAGTGTCTTAACTACCCCAAGAGTCAATGTCTACTTTGGCGTAGGCTATGGGGGTAGCACTCCTCTAAACAGCTTCATTTACTATTTTTGCCTTTTATACTATACTAGTTGTTGACCTGTAAGTCAAAGGTCTTGTAGTTGAATTGACACTTTCCTATGCATAAAGTGCTTGGGGGTCTAGAGGAGAAAATGTTCGAGCTGCGAGGGTTAGCAGCATGTTGTAATTATTTCTTAAAAAAATAAATAAAAAAGTTGTTGACCTGCACGGTTTTTACTTTTTTATTTTTAATTCTTATAAGTAGACATGATTTAAAATGTGTTATTTTTTATTAGATATTTGGTTTTAAAAAACGGAAGTGAGAAATATATTCTATCAAAATTATAGAAATTTGTGAGTATTAGTCTATTGACCATTTATTAAACATTTATAGAGTGAGTATAAAAGTGAGTATTAGTCAATTAAACATCTATCAAAATTATAGAAGTGAGTATCAGTCTATTAAACATTTATAGAGTTGGAATATGTCCCAACTCCATCACATTTGAAGTCCTCAAACGATAAGCAAAGTCTATCGAACATGTTTACTTCAATTTCACTATTTTTAAAAACTATCCAAATATCATTTTCTATAAAATAAGTCACATACAAAACCTTTTATACTTTTGAGTTTTATAAAAGTCTAACAATTTATAGTTTTATTATTACTAAATTAATGTTAAAAGAATGAAGTGAATTAATTGTTACAATAATATCTCCCAAAAAATACATTGATAATTTTTTATTCCAAACAACTATACAAACGCTTTAATTTTTATTGGGCATAAGAATCGCATATCAAGTGACTTGTAGACACATTGCAAGAAAAAATTCCAAAAGAAATTATTTCAACCCAAGTAACCTATAATTACAATCCCATTAAATAAAATAATTCCAAACCCTAATCAATTTCCATATGAATAAAATGTGATCAAAATTATAAGAATTTATTAACACAAAGAGACTAAACAATCAAAATAGTGATTTGGATACTTCTGATTGGGTGATTACAATATAAGATTGAATTGTGAGAATATAGTAAGAAAGAGTATAGAAGTTTATGAGTAGAGCTGTCAAATTCAATAAAATATGAGTCTTGAGAGGGAGACAATTTGGCCATTGGAACAATGCCAAGTGATTCTATTTGGCTTTCAGAGACAAATACACCAAGAATATAGGTTTTACGTTGAAAAAAATTGACATATATACATAATAATTTTGTATAAAATAGTTCAAACATTTATCTTCCTTAAAGATTGGAACTCCAAGCTACTCTAAAAGTCATTGTTACTCTCTTTCAATCTCCCTTAACAATTAAAAAACAAACAAAAATGATGACAACATCATTGAGTTTTTTTTGTTTAGTATAAACTCTATTTGTTGTCAAGGACAAGGCTAAGGGGGAAAAGGCATCAAGATATATACACACACCGGTAGAGATCATAAACAAAAATGTAAGGGTAGAAAATTTACCCAATCACAATTTCTAAGCTTGAACTCAAAAGAGAGGCAAAGAGAGAACGTATTTAAATATGAAAGTATGAAGAGGAAGAAAAAAAATTGTATTACCAGTAAGGGGGGTGAGGAAGTTGAAATGTTGGGAAAGATGAGGAAACATTGTATGTTTAGATAATTAATTTAAGGAGGAGGTGAGGAAGTTTTTTTTTTTTTTTGAGAGGGGAGGTGAGGAAGTTAGATAATTAAATTAAACATTGTATACTTACACAATTACCTTTAAGAGTGTTAAATACATAATATTTATAACATACCATTAGTTTAGGAAATGAATTCATTCTATAATTGAATGTATTGACAAATGTCAAATGTGTTATATTATGGACAAAATACTACTTGCCATGTGGCTTTATTTGTCCACTTCATTCTAAATAGATAGAAACATGCGTCATTTGTCATCGTTTTGTGTATACACCAATTGTGGGATCTAACTTTTATAATATATTATAACACACATATATATAGAAATTAAGATTTCTTTTTTGAAAATTATATAATTATAAAATGTTTTTTTTAAAAGATTTTATACAACGTTTATAAGGCTTCAAAGTTCAAGCGTAATTAATTATTATTATCAAATAGTAAAATGTGAACAGTAAATAGCAACAAAAAAATGATTTGTAAATAATATATACAATTACCTTCAAGAGTGTTAAATACATAATATTTATAACATACCATTCATTTAGGAATGAATTCATTCTATAATTGAAGGTATTGACACATGTCAAATGTGTTATATTATAGACAAATTACTACTTGCCATGTGGCTTTATTTGTCAACTTCATTCTAAATAAATAAAAACATGTGTCACTTGTCATCGTTTTGTGTATACACCAATGGTAGGATCCAACTTTTATAATATACTAGTCGCTAACTCGTGCAATGTACAGGATAATTAAATAAATATTAAAACTATTCAGTTTACCTGAAGGTACTATGACTTGAAAATGATAACAAAAAACTTATGCTACATGAATGCAATTCATGTATAGTTAAATTCATTAACATAAAATAAATATATATAAGTGCTCTTAATACAGGGACTTCTTAAAATCAAGTCTATGACATCTACCGAACCCATTGTGACTCCAAAAGTTCTTACATGTAGGCACTTTGAACAATCCATTTCATATGAGATTAGTGAAAAAGGTCCAAATCATCATCATTATGTGCAAGGATACACCGATAAAGTGGTAAGGATATAGAAGATGGACGAAAAACTTTTTCAAATTTGTTAATGAATATAGGCCCCGAAAAGTAAATCTAGAAGACATAATGTCCTCATACTGTAATAAGAAGAGTAAAATTATGATAATTGGTGAATGTCAAATGATTGTGGTGGAACTCAGGAAACTAATTTATACATTGAAAGTTTCAACTCTCATATCTTCAAATAAGAGGCCATATATATATATATATATATATATATATATATATATATATAGGAATTTTAGAGCAAACCTTATTTTGGGTTCTTGGATCTATTGGACCTAATTTTCAAACTTTTATTTCCTACCCAACACTGCTAGTTTGATTCCAAAGAAGAAATGTGTACCCTTTTTTTTTTTAGAATAAACGGCAAAACATGTACCCATTTAAGATAGAAAATTGTTAGTTTAAAAAAGGTAAAGGGAAAAACAAAGTGAACATGAGATAAATGGAAGAGGAACATGCTATCTACACTATCATTTAGATCATCAACCCAAGTTGAAGCTTAATCCTATTTATAGAGAAGATGATATAATAATTCCCAATTTCAAACCAAATTTTCAGTGCATAATATCACTAATTTTGAAAAATAAACATGCATATTAGACAAAACTCAATGTCAAAAAAGATTCTTAAACCCAAAAAGCTTTGTCCTTTAAATTTGCACTAACGTCTCTCAATTGTTAGATAAAAACGACTGTCAAAGCTTCTGTTAAAAGAGTAAGAGAAAAATAAATTACTCGGTAAAAAACTATAGTGAAAAAAGAAAATATTTAAATTTGAGCTTCCAAAGAACAACATAAATTTCAATCAATTGTCAAAACACCGAAACAGAGACTCTGCCCTCATTCATACAAACAACAAATAAAACAATAATAAAATGATGAGTTAGTCTCTATTTGCAACAACATGAGAATGACTTAGTGTGAATGCACTAATAATGAAAGTGTTAGAAATTGGACCGCTCAAAATTGGTTGGATTGGCTTCATTAGCACACAAAGGACAAAGTATTTAGTATTGAATATTTATTTCATTGATAATTAAGTATCAATGGAACATTTACGTTTGGGAAAGCTGAGCAATGACTTTATCATTTTGGATACTCGTTCACATCAACCACAAGAAATTTTTTTTTTGAGTGAGCGAGATCGGTGAGCATACTCCACTGATGTGACCTACGGGCCTGAGTGATAAGCTCAAGGAGCTTGGCTGGGCTAGAGAAAGAGTGTGCGTGTGTGCTTTGAATTGCTTGATAAGGTCTCTTAAGAGCCAAGGATAAATATGGACCATAATTTGACGACTCAATGAAGCAATAGGGGCCTCACGTTTAGATATTTTGGTGGTTTTCAAACTAACAACAGACTTGCTGACGGTGGCACTGCCAATGGCAATCGTTGTAATTTCGCCTGCCTTTTTGTGGCAGAAAAGACAAAAGAGTTTGACCCGACTCCGGCTCAGCTCCTCAAACACCCGCTGGCTTTAGCCGCTTACGTCCCCAAAGAAGCCATGCTCTTCGGCGCCGGTGCCACAGCCGCCAAGACCTTCACGGCTCCGCTCGAACGTATCAAGCTTCTTATGCAGGTAAGGTTTGTCACATTTTTTTTTCTTTGTAATTCAATTTTGTACAAAAATTTTTGTACAGTAAAAAATTCTGTGTACTCTAGTTAGTTACAATTGTAGTTAAAGATATTGTAACTGTAGATTTTTTTTTTTTTTTTTTTTTTTTGAATTTCCTTTTAATGAAAAGATGGAATTACTGTTTCATTTATAAGGGGTTGTGCTTTTCACTGTGTTGTTGTGTTCTTGTTGTATAGTCTGCTTTGAATTTCTAGGTAAGATTAAAATTTATGGGGCAAAGAGAATTATGGATTAATGGGATATATTGGTGAGTGTTGTAATGTCCAAATGGGATTTGAATTTCTAGTTCAATTTTGGGATTTCTTTAGTTGTTTGAAATGAATTGTGGTCTTGTTGCAGACTTATGGGGTGCGGGTCGGGCAGCAAAGTGCTAAGAAAGCAATTGGTTTCAAGAAAATAGTTTCTTAATCTCTCAATGTTCCTCTTGTGTCTAGACCTACCTATCCTTACACCAAGACTTCTCATATAGATGATGTTATGACACTTCTTTGTGGAAGAACTATCACTTGGGGTAATGAACCAAGACTTAACTCTCATGAGTTAACTGAGTTCAATTACACATTGTTTAGGATAGCATGTCACAATATCTTTCCTATATCTCATGTGCATACTATTGATAGATGTGTATTTTTGTATGCCCTTAGTACTGATGGTTCTATCTGTTTTCTATCTCTTTTTATTCAAACCATCGTTGAGTTGAGGTACATAGGAGTAAGTCTAGGAAGCATCATCTCTTCTTCCATGTTTTCATTAGTAGGATCTTAGCTTATCTAGAGCTTGAGGATTTTCCTGCCTTTGATTTCGTTCATCTCACCGCACCCATAGGATCTTCTTCTCTTAGACAGCAACAAGCACAAAAGAAGACAGTTGAACCAAGTAATGGTTCATCCAAGATACCTCGAGTAGAGACTACCGTTGTGGATCCACCTGCTGAGGAGATTCATTTTGATCCTACAACTGCTGTTACTAATGATAATGTGGATGAGGTTAATATTGACATTGATGATGCTGAGCCTACTGTTCCACCTGTTGCTCCTCGTCTCTCTCTTTGTGCTATGATATAGACTTTCATGACTACTCAGGCAGCGCATGGATAGCTTTTGGATGAGCTTATTTCAAATGTTACTACTTTGAGAGCAGATTTTTCTGAGTATAGGAGTGCTTTTCCACCTCCCACCCTATGATCATTAATGATTGCCTTTGGCAATACGTAAAAAGGAGGAGTAGATGTGAACTCTTGTACTTAGGGGGAGATGTGTTTTGTATTGAGGGGGAGTTTGATTAGTTTTTGGGGAGATAGATTAGACTTTGATGAGTTTAATATTTTTGATGATCTGTGATGTATATATTTGGTTTTTGTTCTTGTTTTCACAAAACTTGATATGTATTGTTGATACACTGCTGATTCTGATGATATTAATGATGTTATTCATTGATTATCTGTTTTTATTTCTATTTATGAAATCAAGTACTTATATTGTTTATACTGTACTTTCCACACATGCGTTATTGGTTTGTTTCAGTGTTTCAGGAATTTACAGGTTAATTCTTTCATCAACTGCTGCCTATTTTAGCAACTGATAGATAGTAAATTGTGATAGAATTGTATTAGGGCACCAAAGGGGGAGATTGTTAGGTTCTAATATTTAGGATTAAATGTTTAGATTTCTAAATTTATGTATGTTGGCAAACCGAGATCAAAACATGTCTAGATTAGGTGTTACACATTGCTAATAATGGTTTAAGTCAAGATTCAAGAACATGCAAGCTACAGAAAGAAGAGTTCAATTTCTGTGAAGCTTGACCGATCGGAAATTGTAGACAGCAGATTTTAAATCAGGCCCAAAGCCCGCGAAAACGTTTAAGGCTTGAGTGAAACACTACTAGGTATAGAAGGAAAACCCTAGCTATATTTTATACGTTCTTGGAAGTCTTGTGAGTTACTCTTGTGAAATTTGTCAAGTTTCTATACCTTCTAGCTTAATAAGCATCTGCCGGAACAAGAGATCTACAATCAAGAACTGTGAAACAAGTTGCTGCATAAAGATCTACTACTAATGGTGATCTGAAACCTATGAGTGGGATCTCAAAGTCACAAACATGGGAGTTTGTGTTCAGCAAGTCCAAGGTAGAAGAGTCCGTGGAGTCAGAGCTGCTCGTGGTCGTGTTAGTAAGTTCTACAAGAGGTGGCTCTAGATTTAGGGTTTAAATCTATTGTAAACTTCCATTCTATATATCATTGTGGATTTGTTTACCTTGAGAATAGGTAGGTTAAATCATCCCTAGGATTTTACCTTGAAACAGTTGGTTTCATTGGTTTTTTTGGATCATCATATTATTACTGTCTTCTTTGATTCACTACAACAAAATGTATTTTCAGTGACGAATTTTAGTGAGGAAAATTTTTTCGTCACAAAAAGGTACCATATAGTGACGAAATTTATATTTCGTCGCTATTTATAAAAAAATTAGTAACTTTTAGTGACGAAAATTAGATTTCGTCGCTATATGTTGTGTTGAGCTAAAGGCGCCAAACAAAAATGTAGGCGCCAAACTAAATTCATCTACAGTGACGAATTATTTCGTCACTAAAAGTTTAGGTTTTTTGTGACGAAAACTTTCGTCGCTAAAAGTGTTGCTAGGAACACTATTAGTGACGAAACTCATTTTGTCGCTGAATGTGACAAATAGTGACGAAAATAAGTCGTCACTAAAAATAAAAACATAAAATCATATGGGAGTATCAGTGACGAATCCGAATTTTCGTCACTAAAAGTAGCCTACAGTGACGACATACAAGTCGTCACTAAAAGTTTAATACTTAAAACACTTCAGCCTCCTTCTTTTTTTTATTTCACTTTTCCCACTTTATTTTCCCTCCCTCACCCGATTCTCTCTTTTCCTCACTCTATCCCTCACAGTCGCTTCACCCGATCTCAGCCGTCGCCGCCGATCGAGCTTGCTGTGTCGCCGATCCAACTCTCTACCGTTCGCAACGCTTCAGCTCGCCGTCTCCTCTTCCCTCATCTCGCCGCCGATCTGAGCACACCACAGCCCTTCCCTCATCTCCCAAACCCAAACCCAGCCGACTCTTCGCCTCCCAAACCCAGCCGACTCTTAGCCTCCCAAACGCAGCCGACTCTCCATCACTCACTCACAGGTTAGATCTCTTTCTCTCTCTCTCTCTCTCTCTCTCTCTCTAACTCTGCTTTTTTTTTTTTGAATTTTTCTTGTGTTTTTTTGGTTTAGATTGTCTGAGCTTACAGATCAGAGAGTTTGAGGTCGCTGGGATTTACTTTTACCGATGAATGAGGTTTTTTTTTGAATAAATTATTTTGGTACCTGTTTGGCTGCGGAGAAAACGAAGGAAAATGATGGGAAAAGTATTAACTTCCGTGCTTTTTTTTTTAATTTTAATTTTTATTAAAATAAACACCTTTGACTAAGCTAAGGTAAACAGTTCTGGTACAGCTAACGTTGTTGTCCCTTTCATTATTATTTTTAATTATTATTTTTTTAAATGTGTGTATGGCCCTAAATGATTTGCTTGTCTGCGTGGTCCTATCAATCCAACTGTGGCAGCAGCTAATCACATCATGAAGATTATAATATTAGATGATTTGCTTTTTCATTATAATATTATAATATTAGATTTCTTTAGATTCCCCAAATTCTCAATCTAATACCTGTTGGTAGTGGTACAAGCAGGAAAGGAGAGCAGCGGACTCTTTAGAGAACTTAGAGGTGAGACTCTGATTCTTTTTGTTTCAGACTCAGGTGATAGAATATGAAAAATGTTTTTTATTTATTTATTTAAGATTAAATAATTACTGGGACGTGGGTTGGGGTTTTGTTTTTGTTTATGTTGTTTTTTGTTTTGGTAAGTCGTAGCTGTCTGTGACTCTCTGTGTGTCTCTCTCTAAGATTGGATCCCTTCGACACCGGCGACTGTGGTCTTGCCCAAATCGACACTGGAGACGACATCATCACCGACTCACACACTCACTCCTTCATCTCGCTGTCGACTGTAAGTCACTTCTCTCTGCCTGTCTTGACTCTCAATTATTTTTAAAATTTCTGTTTGGTTTTTTGATAAAGGAATAGAAGGGTTTATTTATTTAAAATAGTCAGTGTTTTTTGGGTTTGCAATTGTTTGGTTTGATTTAAATATATAAAAATATTTTTTAGGGGTTTGTTTGGAATTGGGATGATAATAAAAGTGTTTAATCCTGAATTAATTTGAGATGTCATGAGCCCAACAAGGCATAAGACATCCTAAGCTGTGAGATGCAGAGCATTTTTCCTCACTAATGGTTGGCGTGTTAACCACTTGGGCATGCCATTTTTGGGATTCATGTCCCTTTTTCATCACATTGAGCACCAACAAATGAGTCTAGAATAAAAAATAAATCCTAAAAACGAGTATTATAGAATTTTTGCATCACCAGCTATTCTTTTTGTTATCAATTAGGAAAAATAAAATATAAAACTATTGCAAAAACATATAAATTTATTATAATTCAATGAAAAGGAAAGTAGATTAAACAAACAAATTTACTATAAAAAAAATCTATTAATTGGATATTTTTAAAAAATATCGAATAGTTTTACTTTGTATACTTTGTAATGACCCAGAACATTCAGCTAATCATACTCTTAAATGGTGGGTGCTTTGGATTAGCTGTTTGAAATTATAATTCGTGGTTGAGAGTTTAGATGCCACAGATGTGGACCAATTAATATTGGGTACCCATTTTGATTGAACAAGGCTATGTACGTTATATAGTGTGGACTTTGGGGCAAAAATAAACACATATTATCCCAAGTGGGGCCCTAAATAAAGGTCACTTTAAATGAAGTGATAGTTCTTGCCTAAAGAACACAATTAGATTATCTATCTTTAATAATAATAAAAAAAGATTATCAAAAGCTTAAAGTATTATAGTTAGGTAAAGTGTGATGAGTAGATATGATATATATGTGATATGGGATGTGGATTTTTGAGATTGGTGAAAATTGTATGAACCTTTTGAGGAGGGTTAAAGTGTGATGAATAGATTTTCACAAATGGGGTATTGGGTTTTACTCAGACTTTGATGTTTTGGCATTTGGGTGTTTGTTTCAAAGTGTGGTTCAATATTTACTTATAACGGTTTGGTTGTTACTTTCAAGAATTAAGGTTCAAAGATTAATTAGTTGTTTATGGGGGATTCTTTGGTTTCACATTATTTCAAGGTGATCTAATGTAAGGGCTATATACATAAAACTTGGATAGAATAGGGTAAAATGAGTAGGTAAAGAGGTCTGTTCTTGTTAAGTAATTTTTTTTTCCAGGAAAAGGGTCCTCTTCATTTGTCTTTGAAATGAAAAATGTCCATTTAATGGTGTGCATGGTGTCTCGTCCTCTAAAATAAGTATTCATTCCTTAGTGTAGTAAGAATAGAATTTTAAATGATGTGCCACCATGTACACCTTTACATCCGAACACTGAAATGGAAAGTATAAGGGAGTCTTATAATTTGAATGTATATGTCACCAAGAGCCTTGTACTTAGCGGCATTGGCACATTGTCCAGTTCTCTATAGAGGCAGGAGAACTTGAGTTTGAATCTCCCTCCCCCACTTAATGTTAGCAAAAAAAAAAAACTTGAACATGTGATGTATGTCAGAAATGTTAAACAATGTTAGTTTTGAGAATCTAGTTTCATATTTGGTGGTAGATGCTAAGATTTTGTTTGTGGTAATATGTAGGTTTTTGGTCCCTTAGCTCAGCAAAGAGATTTTACTTTACGATTTTAACTAAGTATTGTTTTTATATTTGTGCAGATTTCTTATTGGTGGCTTTTAGGGGATTTATTTTTGGCATTACTTGAAGACATATGAGGACATCTTCTGTTAGTTCTAAAATAGGGTTTAGGTAGAGTTATTGTATGTATTGCAAATAATTATTGTATGGAAGAAGTTTGAATTAGATACTTGTTTTATTTTTTACTTGTAGAATGTATGGATCTTTTTTTATAAATGTGTTGTCGAAATAAATGTGTTATTCAAATGTGAGGTTTTAATAATGTAATGACAGGTTACAGGTTAATATCAAAGCCATGAAAAAATAAAAACAGAAAATAAGTTTTAGTGACGAATTTTTTCGTCACAAATATAGCAACAAAAAATTATTTTAGTGACGAAAATTTTGTCACTAAATATAGAAAATTTTTGTAAGAAATGGTTTTAGTGACGAAAATTTTCGTCACTATGTGTCTGGATTTTCTTAAAAATAGTTTTAGTGATGAATTTTTTTGTCACTATATGTACCCGAACATAGTTTTAGTGACGAAATTATTCGTCACTAAATATGATTTAGTAAATTAAAGTGTTTTTAGTGACGAGATATTTTCGTCACTGAATAGTGTTTTTAGTGAGGAAAACATTTAGTGACGAAACGTTTTCGTCACTAAAAGTTTTTTTTTTTAAAATTCAAATCGGACTTTTAGTGACGAAATATTTCGTCACCAAGACTTTTAGTGACGGGGCTACAGTGACGAAATGAGTTTCGTCACTGAAAATACATTTTGTTGTAGTGATTTTCCGCACTAAGTAATATGTTTGCATGTGTTTAACCTAGATCTCATAATTAACCTGTGTAATTACTTGGCTAATTCATTAGGTTAAACTAATTTGGTTTTAAGGGGTCTAAACAGAACAAACAGGTAGATACTAGTTTACAAGCAATTATGAGGAGCTCCAATTGCGATTAAACTAGTCATTTTGTGGTATAGTGTGAATTAAGCGGTAGTCATTTTAATACCCAAAATTGTGCAAATTTGATTGGATTAGATGTGTATACCTTAACAAAATAGACAATTTTAGTATTGATAAAAATAATAAAGTTAAGTCAAATTGAAATTATTTGTACAAGTATAACATGGGAAACATTTAATACACATTTTTTAGATATATATATATACACAAACACACACACACACACACACACACACACACATATATATATATATATATATTACGAATCTCAATAAAAAAAATTAACATGGTAACATAATGTAACCATATTAATAATGTAACTGTCATGGCTGTCAAAATCGCGATCTGGATTGTAGAATCGCATGATTTTATGATCCCACCTCACCAAAACGTTTAGAATCGCACTGGGATCATAAAAATGGTAGGATTGTACGTAGGATCGTATGGGATCCTACCGATCCTAACAAAAACATAATTTTTTTTTATGAGATAAATTTTTTGTTTTGATGAAGCCTTAAGGGTTTTTTTTTTCATGTTGTGATGGTATGACTTTTTATTTTTTATTTTATAAAATTATGTCAACCTAACCAAATGTTTTCTAGTTTCTAGTTCACTTGTAATCAAAATGAAAGAATGCTTCATCATTTCTAAATGAAGAATTTGACGTTGGCTTTGCTGCATTTTAAGCTATAATATTGTTAAATTTGTTTGATCAATATACTAATTTGTGCTTTCTAAAAAAAAATATATACTAATTTGTGTTCTAATATTACTAAAATATTTTTTTATATATAATTTTATCAATTATGCTTGTATTTGTATATTGATTGATTGATTTTTTTGAGCATTCTCTTTAATTGTTGCTGAGTGGTATAACTTGAATAGTTGAGTGTAAAATTGTATCTTGATGTCTTTTACAACTCTAGTATACAAATATATAATGTCTACATAGATGATGAAATGGATGATGATGATTATGAATTTATGATGGTGGTTATAAGAACCTTAGAATGAGAATAATTAAATGTTCACTTCACCTTAATATTCATCTTGTTTTTGGATTTTATATTGTAGTTAGCTAATTTCCATTTGCTAACTTATTTTGGATTTTAAATTTGGAACTTAGAACTTAAAATTTTTTTCCATATGTTTTGATAAATATTTTGGTATTTGGTTGCTAATTAAATATTTATTGAACTTTTTAGATACATTTGGTCAAAACTTAAATATATTTGTTTCTTTAGTATAGACTTAGCGATGTATGACATGCAAATTACATCATATGATGCAAATCTAAGTTTTTTTATGGATAAATTTATAATTACGTGATTATTCAATATACAAAACCATTATCAATGTGTTTTTTGCTTTAAATCTGAAAATATGTAGGATCTTACGATTTACGATCCGATCTTACGATCTATAATCTCACCTATCTTCAACGATCCTACGTAAGATTCCGATTTTGACAACCTTGGTAACTGTTGAATTACATGTTTTTTTATGTTCTTAACACACATGTCAAATTTTGTGTAAAACAAATGTTATTTATTATTCGATCCATAAACTTATATTTTATGCATAAGTTTATATTACGAAAACTTGAAATTTAAATATTTGATTGGTGACATGACTATTAATTTTTAATCTTTTGGAAATTTTTAAAGAATAAGAATATAAGAAGAAAAAGTAATTCAATGATAAATGTGTCAAAATTCACATCCAATAAAAAGAGATTGAGTAAACTCCTTATAGTAACAATTAATGTTAAAATCATCTTACACCTTATCCATCACACTACATATTTATATCGCATATATTTTATGGTTCTTCGTACGATTACAACTTGAGTGTATGCCTTGGTTACTTCGAGAGTCACTATATAACATGATTTGGAAATTCGGTGTTATAGTGATCCTTAGCTTATAAAAAGATACATGTTCATGGCCTTTTTAATTCTTTACTAGTCCCTCTCTATGCAAGTTCAGCGGTAATTATTCTACTTTATAGTATTGATATAGAGAATTGATTTTGTAATATGTAGGTTCCAACTACGTCTGCTTGACTGAGGTTATGAAGCGATGGATGAGAGTTACAAATTGCTTTGGCCTCTGTAGCAAGAGAGTTGATTTATTATGATAGGTTAAAAGAGGAGCATTTTCTCATGTGCAATATTTTAGATTCAATTCAAATAACAATCACAAATATTTTCTTTAATAATTGACTTTCTGTGGTCTAAACTATTTAGACCTTGCAGAATTTGCTTACATTGTGAATTGTCCTATATATTTTCTTTTGGTTTCTCTTGATATCAGAGCCAACTGATGAACTTACTTTTATGTCATGCTTTTCTTTTTTCTCTCCTAGATGTATGGCTTCTTGGCACTCTCTCAACTTATCATGCAACAATGGAAAATCCTTCATATGATGAGGAGCGTTCATTCTACTTGACCTGGATTTGTCATTCCCTCTTCAATATCACTGCCAGGAGAACCACTGGTACCATCCTTCCAATTGCTCAAGCTCCAACCCAAGGGACTAGAGAGCTGAAGCAAGACATTTACAAGACATCACGTCCATTCCTTCTTTCAACCAATGGGTTGAGGAATTTTCTGCTTTTGATAGTAGGCGCGACTTGATTAATTTTAGACCCTTTGGTGAGAGAAGATTTGGTTCTGTTTATTTAAGGAACTTTTCTTCTATCATGAACGATGAAAGGAGTCATGGGATATGGTACAGTTTCTTATAGTGTAGAGATTTATTAGTCTTTGGTCATAGACACTATCTGGAGCCATATAATCCTGCATATGTACTTTCTAGTCAATTTGGGTTTGAAAAATTAGTTCCCCTTCCTCCTGTCTACACCATAAACTTTTTCTGGCATGAGAGGGAAAATTTGAAGAAATTTGAAATAGACTCTTCTCTTAAAAGGAATTAGAAGAAAGGACCTCTAAATTTATTGTATCTCTTCTTAGTATAATTTCCTAGCATTACTTTGTATCTTCCTTCCCTTTCATGAGTAGGATTTGGTAGTCTTGAGGTAACAAAAAAGTACTCATTAAATAGTTTTTTTTTTCAAGAAAGAATTTAAAATATAGAATATAATGAGATTAAATTTGTCAAAGTAAAAATGATTGAATTTAGAATTTTATATGAAAGAATTAGAGTGATAGGAAAGTGGTCATCTCTTGAAATTGAATTATCTATAATTATAAATTTAGTAGAGAAAAAAAAATAAGTTAAAGGTAGTTATAATAGTAAGCAAAATAAACTTATTTTGAAAAAGAAAAAAAAAAATGCACTTGCAAACAAACTAATATTTAATATGCAATAAGTACCCAGAAACATAATATTTTTCACAATTATTGACCTATTGTATTTGTTCATAATAGAAGTTGAATCAATGGTAAAAAAAAAAAAAATTTAAGTTTCTAAAAAAAAAAATTAAAGTTTCTCGGTGTCTAGAAGTGAGCTTCCTCTCTAACTTCTTTACACAATAGAATTAGTGTGTCCCTTTAATGAAGGTGCATTAGGTTCTTGGGAATAACACTGTTATTTCTAAGCTTGTTGGGTTCTTTTCGGGGGTTTGGGAAATAGTTTTGAGTAGGTGTGAGGATGGATGATCTGGCTCAATCATGGAATCAGCTTACTCTTTCAGATAAAGAGGGACCAGGTTGTTGCTTACTTGATGGAGACAGCTGTGAGTCATTCTCCATTGTTGCAAAGTTTCTAACTAAGCGAGCCATTAGCATGGAGGTTATTGCTAAGACTTTTACTCCGCTATGGAGAGCCAGAGACGGTTTTAAGATGCAGAGTTTCGGAGATCACAAAGTTCTTTTCACTTTTGAGAAAAAGGACGATGTCAAAAGAATTTTAGATGGCGAACCATGGAGTTTTGACAAACACTTGGTGGTAATGAGTCGATATGAGAATGAGTCCCCGCTGCAAGATATAAAATTTGAGAAGACAAAGCTATGGGTTCAGATTCATGGACTTCCGATTAAATATATGACAATTGAAGCAGTGAAGAAAATTGGTAGTGTATTGGAGGAGGTTTTTGCGCCGACTAACCCAAAGGTTTTTTATGGTTGTCACTTCATTCGTATTCAGGCTTCTATTGATCTGTCTATGCCTTTGTGCCGTGGAAGATTGATATCTATTGGGGAAGGAGGAAAGCAGGTGTGGGTCTCTTTCAAGTACGAGAGGTTGCCAAACCTATGCTACTGGTGTGGGCGACTTACACATGATGACAGAGATTGTGAGTTGTGGATTGACAGTGAGGGCACACTTACACCAGAGCAATGTGAGTTTGGACCACACTTGAGAGCTCCACCGTTCGTTGCTGCAAGGAAAAGCTTAATTGTGGTTCCTGGGTTCTATGCCGCAAAGAAGAAAGTGAGTTCAGGGATATCGAAGGGTGGAGATTCAGGCCGGAATCCAGTTTCTGGCGGAGGAAGAACACTGGAGCAGTCAAAGGAAGTAACGGATAGCAATGAAGAGAGCATTAATGTCGAGCATAATTCCTCATTAAAGCGTAATGATGTTGATGAAGTTATTAGGGAAGATACGGTTGTCAAAGGTACTCCTAACGGGACAATCACTGAGGAAATAAAGTTTCCTAGTGAAACTGAAACTCTTTTGGAATCTAATAATGAAGAGATTTGCTTGGCTCAATTATTTGGGGCGGCTAAAATAGTGGGATCAGGTTTGACAACATCCAAAATCCCTAAAGCACGTGACAAGTTAAGTGGTAAAACACAACTAAACAAGTCACGTGCTACTACTAAAGTTAGGGAACAAAATAAATCAGCAACCCATGAAATCCCTACCTGGACTCGCAGAGAAAGACACCAGCACAGGGACAAAACGGCAAACAGCTTTCAACTTCATGGAAAAAAGAGAGGAGCAGATTCAAAAGTGGACAACTTTGGTTGTCATCAAAAAGATTTCAGATGGATTTCAGTGAAGACAACACACCTTTTACAGTGGCGGGAGCTAAGGGTCAGCCCCACCAAAAGCAATGAGTTGTTTAGCATGAAACTGTTGTGGGCTTGGGAACCTGAGTACAGGGAGGGAGCTCGTCGAAATCATACGGGCAAAATATCCCGCTGTGGTGTTTTTAGTCGAGACACTTACAGACGATGCAAGGCTAGAGGTTATTCAAAGAAGTATTGGTTTTGATCATAGATGGGTTGTTCCAAAAGTGGGAAGGAGTGGTGGATTAGTTCTTTATTGGAAAGTATCGATAAATCTAAAGGTGGAAGATTCAGATAGATACTATATTGATGCGGTGATTGATAAAAATACGGAGAATGAATGGAGATTAACAGGTTTTTATGGGGAACCTGATACAGCTAGGAGACATGAAGCATGGGATAAGCTAAGGGCTTTAAACTCACAGCCAGAGAAGTCGTGGCTTTGTTATGGGGATTTTAATGAAATTATCAGACAAGATGAGAAACTAGGGGGTTCAAGAAGGCCTCATAATTAGATGCAGCAGTTTAGGGAGGTGATTGATGAATGTGGTTTTATGGACATGGGATTTGAAGGTTCAAAATATACTTGGAGCAAGCACTTTGAAAACAGAATTTCAATTTGGGAGAGGCTTAATAGATGCTTGGTCACTAATAGCTGGTTCATGAAGTTTAGGGGTTCAAAAGTGTACCATTTGAATTGTACCTCATCGGATCATGTTCCAATCCTCATTTCATTCTCTGGTTTGATTCCACCTATTCAGAAAAAACTTTTTCGCTTCGAACAAATGTGGCTATCAAACCCAAGCTGTGAGGAGGTGGTCTGTTTGGCTTGGGGTAGTAGGAGTGGTGTAGGGACTGAGGGTGATATTTTGTGTAAGGTGGAGAAGTGTGGGAAGGAGCTGGGTCAATGGGAAAAAAATGTTTTTGGTAATGTAAGGATGGAGTTGAATCGTTTAAAAAAAGCTCTAGCTAGAGAGGAGAGGGCAGCCATGGTTAGTGGAAACAATATTCGAGTGAGATAGATTAAAAAAGAGATAGAGGTGATGCAGGATAGGGAAGCAACAATGTGGGCTCAACGGTCGAGAGTTCTATGGGCAAATGAGGGAGACAAAAATACTAAATATTTCCATTGTTATGCCTTAATGAGATTCAGGAAAAATTCAATGGAAGGAATTAGAGATGAGGATGGAGTATGAAGAACTAGTCAAGAGGAGATGGGTGAAGTTATGGTCAACTATTACAAATCTCTCTTTGCCTCAACGGAGGGTAGTGTTTCCATAAGCATGTTAGATTGTGTGCCTACAGTGATAGATGAGGAGATGGATGCAAGTCTATGCCGTGAGTTTGAAGCATGTGAAGTAGCTACTGCCCTTCAACAAATGGCACCCCTCAAAGCACCTGAACTGGATGGTATGCCGTCGCTCTTTTATCAACATTTTTGGAGCACGGTAAATCATGATGTCACTTCCTCCATATTGTCATGGTTGAACTCAAGTACCATACCAACTCTCCTAAATCATACTTTTATTACACTTGTCCCAAAAGTAAACCCTCTTGAATATGCTCACCAATTTCGTCCCATCAACCTATGTAATGTGCTTTACAAAATATATTCCAAAGTCCTTGCAAATCGCCTTAAAAAATTACTCCAATCCATTATCACAGAACACCAATCAGCCTTCACTAAGGATAGATTAATTTCGGACAACATTTTGGTGGCTTTTGAGACCTTACATAGTATGCAGAAATATAAGGGGGGTTCCTATGGATATATGGCTTTAAAATTGGATATGAGTAAGGCGTATGACCGGGTGGAGTGGTATTATTTAGAGGAGATAATGAGGAAGATGGGTTTTAGGGAGAGGTGGATAAATCTTGTAATGGGTTGTGTGAAAACAGTTTCATATTCTGTTTTGGTAAATGGAGAACCATATGGGATGATTTTCCCTACAAGGGGGATTAGGCAGGGAGATCCATTTTCCCCTTTCCTATTCCTCCTTTGTACGGAAGGGCTGAATGGTTTAATTAAAAAAGCGGATTTACAAGGTGACATCCATGGATACTCCCTTTGTAGGAGATGCCCAAAACTAATGCATCTGCTTTTTGCAGATGATAGTCATATTTTTTGCAGGGCAACAATGGAGGAGTGTAATAAGGTGATGGACATGCTAAAAGTGTATGAGGAAGCATCGGGACAAAATATAAATAGAATAAAACATCCTTGTTCTTTAGCAAGTCTATACCGGAAGATGTGAAGCATGGAATCAATAAGGTGACCCTTGGTGTTCCAGAAATCATGCAATATGAGAAATATCTTGGGCTGCCCTCTTTTGTGGGCAAGGGAAAAAAAGAAAGCTTCAACTACATAAAGGAGAAGGTATGGCGGAAACTTCAAGGATGGGAAGCCAAATTGCTTTCTCAAGCCGGAAGGGAAATGCTCTTAAAGGCAGTTATACAAGCTATCCCAACTTATACGATGAGATGCTTCAAATTGCCGGTAGGTTTGTGCAATGAGATTGAGACCCTAATTAAGAAGTTTTGGTGGGGGCAAAGGGGTAACCATAGGAAAATCCATTGGGTTAAATGGGAGGAGATGACAAAATCCAAGACTATTGGAGGTATGGGTTTTCGAGATCTTGCCATGTTCAACGATGCTCTCCTAGCAAAGCAAGCATGGTGACTATTGCATAATACATCCTCACTCTTCTATAAAGTATTTAAAGCACGTTTTTTTCCAAATTCTTCACTTATGGAGGCTGCCGATTCAAGGATGGGGTCTTATGCATGGAAAGTATCCTTAGAGGGAGAGACATTATTCAAAGGGGAGCAATTTGGAGGATTGGAAGTGGAGAAAAAATTAACATTTGGTAGCAACGTTGGCTGCCAAGAAAACACCCTCCATGGCAGCCGACTTGTCCTCTAGAGAGTTTTGAGAATCACACCGTGGATACACTTATTGATCCGGTC
>JARYZH020000788.1:0-68498 GCA_030021035.2 Notholithocarpus densiflorus
CAATTCTCCCATTCTCTAACTATCAAATTATCAAAAAGAAAACAAACCTGTCTCTAGGCATTTTAATTAGTTGGATTTCTAGAACCAAAAGATTTTCTTCGTATAGTCACATGCCTATTAATATCTTCAAACATACTACAAAAGTTAAATGTTCCACTAATATCTTATGATACGAAAGACTATGTATAACCTCCACAAGGGTATCAGGGTGATGGGCTCATTGATTTGGGGCATAAAATAAACTCAAAAGTCTCACATTCGATCCACTATACTATCGATTTATAGGTTTCTGAGACAATAAAATTGTTTGGCCAAAGGTTGAGACACCACTTCCTTAATATAAAAGATACTTTAATTTAATTGTGCAGTAACTACATGATGTAGGACCTGCATATATGTATCATTTGGAAGCATGACAGATATAACAGCTAATCAGGCCGAAGAAATTGCATGGGGGTTTGATAGCAAGCAATATGCAGTACAAGAAAGAGGATTGGTTGTATCATGGTGCAATCAACTAGAGGTGCTAGCACATCAGGCAGTGGCCTGCTTTAATTTATGACACATTATTGTGGCTGGAACTCAACATTGGAGTCCTTGGGGCTAGGGGTGCCAATGGTAACAATGCTACAGCCATTAGATCATAAGCTTAATTTTATTATATCTATAAAAAAAATTAATAAAAAAATAAAAAATAAAAAACTCTACTTGTTGGTCCCATTGAAAACAAAACCAATTGCTAAGAGTCTTATAGTTTAATAGCATTACTCAATTCTCTTTATGGAGAGAATCTAGGTTCAAATTATTCCACCCTAAAAAATAAAAATTCATGCATGGCCAATCTCAGTACATTTTCTCAGTTAATGTAGAGGGGACACAAGGGCGGAGCTATAGCAAGGCTTGGGGGGCCATGGCCCCTCCAAAATTTTAAAAAAGTATTTTATATTATGTATAAGTATTAAAAACTTTAAATTAATATTTAGCTACAAAAATAGAAGTTCCCCCCCCCCCCCCCCAATGTTTGAGTTAGTCCAATAATGCTCTTAAAAACCAATAGAATTTGTCAATTTGTTTAGTAGTTATAGAGACAAGATAGTTTTTGTTTTCTTTAATTCATTTTTTGTACATATTTAATATCAAACTAGACTGCTGTTGTACAGTATTGGAGTTTAAAAGATAATAAGTTCCCCTAAAAAATTATCATGCAAATATACATATGTGAAAGTTTATATTTGTGTATGTGCGTTTACGCATGTGTGTGATGGTTTATCTTGACTCAAGACTAATATATTAATAACAAAATTTGACCCCCCAAACAAAAAATCCTAACTCCGCCCTTGAGGCGATATAGTTACCTTAACTAACCTTTTATCCCCCAATAATCATCTCAACATAACTAATCATTTTGTAACAATTTTTTGAGATTCATTACAAAAAAAAAAAAAATGTAATAAGGTGAATTTGGAGTCTGTGGACGTGACTCTGTCACCGTAATTTGAAGGATTTGTGTTCTCTATGGACATAGAGGAGTAGGGTTGTAAATGAATCAAGTTGATCATGAACGATTTGGGCTCGGCTCGATAAAAAGATCGTTTATGTTTGTTTGTTTATAAATAAGCCAAGATCAAGCCATAGTTTTAGGTTTGTTTAATAAACAAGCCGAGTCCAAGCAAAAAAATTTGTTCACGAACAAGCTTATGAGCTATAAGGCTTGATACAAAATAATTCAAGCATAGGCTCATTTATAAGTTTATATATGTTAGCTAAATATACTCATTACACATATTTTAATAATGAAGTTGTCAACATAGGACCATTACCCATTACCTTGATTTTTTTTCCTTCCATCTAAATTGACCAAGAACCACTTTAGGCTTTAATTACATTTAAAAATAAATTAAATAATTAAGTGGACCACATATGATTCTTTTTCATCAATCATCTAATGTAAAGTTATGAAACATGTTAGTATTTTCCTACTCATAATAAATACAAATAAGTATTTTTCTAATTCTTCACCATTTAATGTGAATGTAAAAATTGTATTTTGAACAATTGTTGAAACTGTAGATAAGGAAGGATTAATGAATGAATTTAATTATGTAAAATTTTAATTTGAATAATGGCTAATCATAAGTAGGATTAGACGTATGATAAAATGAGTACACAAATTTTTTTTCTTCTTAATTTTAGAGATTTAAGCATTTGATAATGTAATTTTTTTAGATCTCGAGCTTAAAAACTTGATTTGAGCTCAAGTTTAAGCTTGATATTAAGTTTGAGCTTGGCTTGACTAATTAATCAAAGCCAAGCCAAGCTCAAGCTTTTTGGCTTTCCCACGAACTTAAGCTCAAACATTATTTTTAGGCTTCTCACGAGCTCAAGCCAAGCTTAAGCTTTTGACTTTTCTAGACAAGCCAAGCTTAAACATGCACTACTCGACAAAGCTCGGCTTGTTTACAGCTCTAAAAGGAGATTTCATCTTGACAAGGCGATATTTTGAATTTAACGCTTTGTTTATTTTGAAGTAAAATATTTTCTAGAAAATGATTTCCCATTTTCAAGTGTTTGTTTGCATGTAAAATATGGTTAAACTTATAAAATATTTTCTACTGACTGTAAAATTATTTATAAAAAGTGGTAAAACGTTTTAACTTCAGAAATTTAGTAAAACATTTTACAAAAACACACTTCCCCTCACTTCATTTGGTGGCTAGGTCACCGGTCCAGTGGGTTGCGCAACTAGTGTTTGCAGTCCGGTGGTCGGTGGTCTCGTCATGTTTCGACAGCTAGTATTGGTGGTCCTGTCATTGGAGACACTATCCCAACAACCAATGTCAGGGGTTCAATAACCAAAGCCGTTATTCTTGCCATGAGTGTTGGTGGTTTGTTTACCGAAGACACCGCTCTGGCAACGGTCATTAGAGCTACTATTTCGACTGCTGGTTTCGGTGGTCTGGGTCCAGTCATTGGACCTCCAATAGCTGTAGCTCTAGTGGCCTAAACCACAAATTTTGGTGGTTTGCTTACAAAATTCTACTTAATATACTGAATACCTGAAAATATTTTACGAATGTCACAAGATTTATGAGTAGTATGTTCCCTAAAGCTCATCTGTGTTGACAATGGAGTTGTAGAGTTAGTATGTTTCAACTTTAGTAAGTCTCAACAATATTTTAAGGACTTTTTTTTTTCTTTGAATGGACTATTTTAAGGACTTTGTTTTATGAGTAGAGGTAGAGCGAATTTCAACTTGTCCATGTGACATTAATGGGTACGAGTTACTCGGTAGGTCCCACTATTATTAATTAGAGCCCCGTTCAAATTTGGTAAGCGTCACTGAATAAAAGTTCTGAAAAATATCCAAAGAGACAAATCACTTACTCGGTAGGTCCCACTATTATTAATTAGAGCCCCCGTTCAAATTTGGTAAGCGTCACTGAATAAAAGTTCTGAAAAATATCCAAGGAGACAAATTATCTGTTGATGAGTCCAAATCTTCTGTCTCATCAATTGTGCTTCACTTTATGCTCTACTAATAAAACTTGGACAACTAACCTTCCTCATTAAATGAGATAACTCTGACTCTAACAGTCACGTTACTAACGTTAACGTTAAAATATCTTAAATTAAAATGACATAAGCTTAAAAAAAACAGGTGACGCCTAACCAACAAAGACACAATATTCTTCTTCTAAAAAAACCAAGGCACAATATTTTTCAACCACAAAATTAAAAGGCACTCCACTTCACCAAAATGTAAAAGAAGCGGTAAAAAAAAAACTTTTGCCTATACTAAAAGTCTAAAATGATGGGAGATGAGAATAATACCTCAGAGAATGGTGGTTGTGTACTTGGACGTGGGATTGGAGATGTAGAGCCTTTTTTTTTTTACCAAGGAAGAGTCAGAGAAAAATAAGAGTAATATTCGTAACTCAACTTTATGCATAATTTTGTGCCATAACTCGTCATGTAAAGTTGTGAAGTGTCTTCATATGGTCTACTATCACACTTCCACCGCTCATAAAATTATGTGTTGAGCATTACTCAAAAAATAATGATCTTTCTCAAACATAAATGAACAAAGCTTGTAGCAAAATCCCAAAAACTGCTCACTCCCTGGGAGTGGGGACGTGTATTTCAGTCGTTTCAATAAGGAAGAGTTACAACTTACAAGAGTATTCCTTTTCCATTTGTGCTTTTCCTGTTACGTGTGAACGGGAAGCGAAAAAGGACGAAAGATCAAGTGCGAAAAATGGAGGTCTAGAGGTTCGGCCGCCAAGGTGGAAAAATGTTTGTGCTTCAAGCCACGTAAGCTGGATGTTCATGCACCCATGAGTCATGATGACGAGTCTGATATCTGGCCAAATATATGCGGATGTTACCCGGCCTTCTTTTCGCTTAAGGGGAAAGAATTTTGTTAAGGAGTCTACATCGAAAACGTGAAATGATCTTTTCAAAAAAATAAAGTAAAATGTAGATGCAAGTGTTTTTCAGCATTATTCAAACGGATACTAATTAGGCTTAGATTCTAAACTTAGCCTATTATATTTATATATATATATATATATATATATATATATATATATATATTGGTGGTCCATTTGGCTCCGTACCTGTAGACAAGAAAGGTGTTTTTATCCCATCAAAGAAAAAAAAAGAAAAGGAAGGTATTTTTAAAGTGAAAGCAAAAAAAGGTTGATTTCGGTCCAAATCAGATCAGAAATGGATATGGAAGTAAACGAAAAGATGATGATCAAGATCAAGAAACGGGGAGGCTCAGCCAAAGCTAAGTTTGCAGTAGAGACAAGCAGAGTCGAATGAAATTGATAAGAGCCAAGAAAAAAATGAAAAAGTGGAAATCTCAACGGGAGACTTGTATTTGTATGTCGGCCATATAGAGAGCAGTTCGGAGGGAAGACATGATTGATGTGACTTGAGCCATCAAATCATTCCTGTATCTCACAAACCTCTTGGAGAAGCTACTCGAAAAATTTCTTCCTGATTTGCGTGGACGTGCATTTTGGCGCGACTGGCTTTTGGACTTTCAATCTTAGAGAAAGTAAATACCGTTTCCGTTGCATGTATCCCCTCACATTGGGTGGACACCACATATTCAAGTTGAGCATTTTTGGTATAGTTCGGAAAATAGTATGACTCGGGTATCTTTTCCAAATTTTTGTAAAATTTGAAAGATAAAGAGTTATTTTTATTTTTTTATCTTTTACCTACTTATTTTATAAAATATATTTTTTTACTAGAATTTCAATATATGACATTAGCTTTTAATGATAACTCTTTATAGGGCTGTCCAAACCCATCCGGTGACCCGACCCACCCAGAGATCCAATTGAAACCAATCCGAAACCCGGCTGACTTGACTACTCCGGCAATCGGCGGCGGATTTTCTCCACCAGAAACTGACTCCAGTGGGTTGGTTTTAGTTTCTCTCCCCCTAAAACCCGAAAAACTTGAACCGACCGGCAAAAAACCCATATTCTGGCGATAAAAAACCCAAATCTCAGCGAAAAAACCCAGATTCAGGCAATATTTCACGTAGATTCGATGAGATTTTGATCGGATCTAGCGAAATCTCATCGAATTCGGTGAGATTACCGCTGGATCTGGCAAAATCTCATAGATTCCGATGAGATTTTCGCCAGATCTGGGTTTTTCTCACCTTTTCTCGCAGTTTCCTCGCTGTTTTCTCAGATTTATGACGCCGACCGACCTGCCCGCCACCCGTTGAAGTCTGATTCGCCCGACCCATTTACTCTGGCGGTCGGCGGTGGGTGAGTTTTTCCAAAACCCAATTCCATCGGGTCGATTCCGGGTTGGGCACAAACCCGACTCGGATCGTCTCGTGAACAGCACTAACTCTTTATCATCAAACTAAGACACCAATCAGTTTTTGGTGTAAGTGAGGGTTGAACCCTAGATCTCTTATTTAACCATTAGAAACTTTACTAGTTGAGCTAACTAGAACCCACTTTAAATATACTTTTCAAAAGACTTTCTATCATTTCTTAATCTCATTTATACATTAGTACATGTTTATTTATTCTTTTTTTATTCATTCCCAATAGCTATATTTTTCAAATTTCTAATGCGAGCATAAAACTTAAAATTAGATGATCCTTACTTGAGCATTGTGTGTATTTTCTCTGGCAACAACTTGGTAAATTCATTCTCTAGGTTGCAATACAAGTTATGTACGTAATATGCTTCTAATGCTCCATTTGTTTCGATGTAAAATATTTGCAGGAAAATATTTTCACATTTTACAGTGTTTGTTTTGCAGTAAAATATTTGGTCAAAAATAAAATATTTTCAATTAACCAAATCAACCTAGGCAAATTTGTGAAAAATGTTTTACACTTGAAATTTTGGTAAAACATTTACATTTGCTCTCTCCCTCTCACCTTGATACCTATCAAGTGTCTCCCTCTCTCTCTCTCTCTCTCTCTCTCTCTCTCTCTCTCCATAACCCAGCCACCTCCGATCCCTCTCTCCCACCCATCACCGGCTCTAAGATCTAATCGGCAACACCAGCAATAAACTGTTAGAAATATACTTACCATTCCGATCAGCTATTCGAAGTAGTAATTAATGAGACCGAGTGCTCATCATTTCCTTAACCTTTTAATGAAAAGGAATTGTCTTTTTGTGGTCTTCTAACCTCCACACACACAGGAATGGGACACAACATCAACCAATGATTTCCAAAAGTTCCCATTTTGGGAAGAACAATATCTGGGTTTTTTTGGTGTTGATTTGGTTGTGTGAGATTCATTTATTTCTTTGATGATTTTGATTTTGGTTGCTTGATATGAGTTAGGGTTTATGATTTTCAGATCTGTTTTTTTTTTTTTTTTTGGGGGAGTGTTTTTAGTTGTGTGGCATTATGATCTTTGTGTGATGAAATTGCTATTAAATATTTTACACAACATTTTTATGTACACAGCAAAACACTGTAAAATGAAAATATTTTACATTTAAAATATTTTATCTCTGCAAATATTTTATGTCAAAACAAATAGAGCGTAAATAACTTTGATTCTAATAATAATTTTTAGATAATAACCTCTTGCATTGGAAGAAGAAATTTAATTTTAAGTTTCATGATGCTTACATTAATGGGTAAACTACGTTTTTGGTCCCTATTCTATACACCATATTTCAATTTGATCTTTAACATTTCAATTGTGTTAATTTGGTCCCTAACCTTTTAGTACCGTGTCAATTTAATCCCTACTGTTATCTTTTAGATAAAAATTGATGATGTGTCTAATGGCCAAAACAAAAAATTAGCTTCTATTGGTATAAGAATAAACTAAAATTTTATTTTGGTTGTTTGTCATGTTAGCAATTTGCATCAAAGATATAACGGCAGGGACTAAATTGACACGATGTTGAAAGGTTAGAGACTAAATTGACACAATTAAAAGGTTAGGGACTAAATTGAAATATGGTGTAAAGGATAGGGACCAAATATGTAGTATACCCTACATTAATTTTTATGTCTTTAGTCTTTATTGTAATTTGAAATTTCTCCTCATTTATGTTAGTTTTGTGCAAGTCCTTTACAAATTCTATGTAATTTAAAATTTATCAAATCTTTGTAATTTGGAATGAATTTATTCATTAATTTTAGCCTAATTTTTATCTTTTTGTACGGCATGCGGGCCTAATGACTACTTGGGCCCTGAACTTTGACCTAACGGTACGGCCCATGACCCCCACCCCTTTGTTCGAGGCCAAGCCCTAGGCCAGCCTATGGCCTATTGGATAAATAATCTGACTCCGTTCACATCATGCTTCATCACCTGGGCCTTGCCCGGTTAACTTTATCCCGGACAAGGGGGCGACTGCTCGAGATATGCCTCTCGGCTGCCCGGCATTGCCTTGGGGAGTATCGCCACCGAGCATATCATCTGAGGTGGGAAGCAGTCCCAATGCCACTTCTCCCACTCCCACCTAAATGCCCACTTTGAAACAATGGAATTGGACCCCCAAGCCCACTAGTAACCTAGAGTAATCATAAACCTTCCACTAATCTTGAGCTATAAATAAGAGATGAGAATGAGGAATATGGGGGTTTTTTTTATGGGCAATTCTGGAGAGAATACTAAGAGAAGAGAGAAAACACTCAGAGAGAGCAAAGGAGTGATTCCGTAAGGAAGAGGGAAAGACTTTGGGAGACAAGAGTGCACTTGGGTCTGCCGAGCATAGAGCCACCCACAGTAGGAAACCCAAAAGCCCACAAAACAAATAGATTGTGAGCCCAAGTAGAGGTTAGGCCCAACAACCATATATTTTGGGTACGCACAATTGGCGCCGTCTGTGGGGATCTCCTATATAGCTGTGGTTCCATCAAAACGTGCACGGGAAAATGTCTGAGGGTCAACTAGGGAGTTATGCTGAAAGTGGCTCTGAGAGGTCTTCGCGAGGATCTTCGTGGCGGGAAAGGAAGCATAAAAGGCGCGAAGATAGAGAGCATGAGGAGGAAGGGTAGTTCGGCCTCGGAGAAGGGTCATTTCAAACATACCGGACAATGTCTGGCGCTTCGGGGCGTAACCGTTTTGACAGAAGGGCTGAAGAGCTTAAGTAAAGGGACGAGGAACTAGAGCGCCTTCGAAGGTTGGTCAGGGATTTGGAGTTGCAAGCGAGAGGTAGGCATCGAAGAAGGGACCACGGGGAGCGAAGGGAAAGGTCGGCTAGTGTCGGGGATCACCATGGAGCAGGGTCCCATCAATCCGGGTCTCATCGGCATCGGGACCGCTCACAGGAATATGCAGACCGGGACTCGATTTCCCCGAAGAGGCGACCTCAGAATGCGGCCTTGGACGCTATAAGCCGTGCATTACGCCAAGCTGCCTGATCACCATTCTCGAGGGACATTGAGAGGGCACCCATGCCGAGCAGATTTACACGGCCGCCATTCAATTCTTACGATGGAAAGACAGACCCGGTAGAACACGTAAGCCATTATATTCAAATGATATCATTGCACACTCATAACGATGCACTGATGTGTAAAGTGTTTCCCTCGAGCCTCGGCCCCACTGCTTTGAGATGGTTTAATGGGTTAAAGGAAAGGCTTGATTCACAGTTTTTCCGAATTGATTCAAGAGTTTGGTGTACGGTTCATGACCTGTAGCCGAGTTCCATAACTCGTGGATGCGTTACTTTCAATGAAAATGGGGGCTGGGAAAACCCTCCGCAACTACGCTAGCTGATACTGGGAACTGTACAACGAGATTGGCAGAGGTAATGAAAAGATTGCGGTGAGGACTTTTCAGATAGGGTTGCCTGAGGATTCCAGACAGTGGGAATCGTTGACGAGGAGGCCTCCCGAGGATATGAGACAGTTGATGAGGCGTATCGAGGAATATAAACGGTTGGAAGATGATCGGTTACAGAATAAGGGAAAGGCCCTGATCATAAATCATCCTCGACATATCAGCTTCCAATCTAGGCCCCGGAAGGATTTGAGAATTCAAGAGCTAGGGCCACAGATGGGGGAGGTGAATGTGGCCTTCAAGGAATCGGTACACAGGATTGTGGATCGAATCAAGAATGAACCATATTTTCGATGGCTGAACAAGATGGGAGGAGACTCGTCCAGGAGAAACCAAAACTTGTATTGTACTTACCATAGAGATAGGGGGCATACTACTGAGCAGTGTAGGGTGTTAAAAGATCATCTTAAGCAGTTGGCAAAAGCGGGGTACCTGAAGGAATTTGTGATGGTTCTGAAGAATCAAGAAGCCGGGCAAGGCGCATGGTCGTGAGGGAATCCTCTCCCACCCCCATTGGGAGTGATAGAAGTCATCCATGCAGCTTCAAGAGGCACCCAGGAGTCGAGGAGGAGGGTTGTAGAACCAAGGGGGAATGGCACGGGCAAGCAACCCTCCGAGAAGAAAATGAAGTATACTCGGGAGCCCATTGCTTTTGACGATGATGATCTTGAAGACACAATTCAACCGCACGATGATGCTTTGGTAGTAACGGCCCGGATAAATGGCTTCATAGTAAAGAGGGTGCTGATAGATTAAGGGAGTGGCGCCGAAGTGATGTATCCCGACCTGTACAAGGGGCTTGATTTGAAGAAGGAAGACCTATCCAGGTATGACATGCCCTTGATGGGGTTTGATGGCCAGATGGTGATCCCAAAAGGGTAGATTTTGCTTCCCGTGAACATGGAGGGTAAGGAGACGATGGTAACATTCATAGTGGTCACCTCGTTTTCTCCGTACACGGCGATTCTTGGAAGGCCATGGATTCACGCAATGGGGGCAGTACCATCCACCCTGCATGTAAAAGTTAAGTTTTGCACTGAACAGGGAATCGTCGTAGTACGAGGGAGTCAACAAGTAGCTAGGTAATGCTTAGTAGCCGCAGTTGACCGAGGAATCAAGCAAAAGGAGCCAACCGAAAAGACTCCTCTATAGCAATTACAGGGACCCCAAAAGGAAGCGGGGACCAGCTGTGCCGAGGATTTGGTGAGAGTGAGGATACTACCGGATGAGGATAGGAGTTTTTTTATCGGAGCAAGTGTAGAGGACGAAGAAAGGGTATAGATGTTGCTGTTCCTTGTGCAGAATGTGGACGTGTTCGCCAGGAGTCCATATGAAGTGCCCGGGGTGGACCCCGAGTTCATAGTTCACAAGCTCAACGTGGATCCCTTGCGTCCTCCCAAGAAGCAGAAGCTGAGGAGATCGGCTAAGGAGCATGTGGATGCTGTCAGGCAGGAGGTCAAGAGGTTGAAGGAAGTGGGGGTTATAAAGGAGATCTTCTTCCCGGAGTGGCTTGCAAACACCGTGGTGGTAAAAAAGAAGAATGGCAAATGGAGGGTTTGTGTTGACTTTACCGACCTAAACCGAGCATGTCCGAAGGACCCGTTTCCTATTCCAAAGATTGATCAGTTAGTAGACGCCTCTTTTGGGCACCCGAGGATGAGCTTTCTTAACGCCTTCCAGGGTTATCATCAGATCGCCTTGGCCGCCGAGGACCAGGAGAAGACTGTGTTTATCTCATCCGACGCTAATTACCATTATACCGTGATGCCATTTGGGTTGAAGAATGCTGGTGTCACATATCAACGGATGATGACGAGAATGTTCAGAGATAAGATTGGGCGCACCGTCGAGGTTTACATCGATGATATGGTGGTAAAGAGTAAGCAGAAAATGCAGCATATTGGCGACCTCAAAGAAGTGTTCGAAGTGCTTCGACAACACAAGCTGCGACTCAATGCCGAGAAGTGTGTTTTCGGGGTGGGGGCTGGCAAGTTCCTAGGGTATTTGATCACTAACCGAGGAATAGAGGTCAAACCCAACCAGATTGAAGCAGTGAAACACCTTAAACCGCCGAGCAATCCAAAGGAAGTTCAAGTACTGACCGGCATGTTAGCTGCCCTTAATCGGTTCATTTCCAAGTTCTCTGACCACTGCCGACTATTTTACCAGCTTTTAAAGAAGTGGAAAGGATTCCAATGGGGTGAAGAGTGTGAGAGAGCCTTTCAGGAGCTGAAAGAATATTTGGTGCGGGCACCAATGTTGATAACCCCAGAGCCCGAGGAGGAGTTATTCATGTACCTTTCAGTATCCGAACACGCCATTAGTGTCGTGCTTCTAAGAGACCAAGGAGTACAACAACCAATTTACTACATCAGTAAAACCCTAGTTAATGCTGAGATAAGATATTTGCCATTGGAGAAGTTGGTGCTAGCGCTAGTACATGCTACGCGGAAGTTACCCCGTTACTTCCAAGCTCACACCGTTTACGTGTTGACCGAATACCCCCTGTAGTCATTGTTGAAAAGATCTGATTTCACGGGAAGAATAGCCAAGTGAGGAACTCGGCTGGGTTCGTTTGATATCAGGTACAGGTCGAGAAGCTTGGTGAAAGGTCGGGTCCTAGCTAATTTTGTTGCGGAGTTTTCCCCGAGAGGGGGAAAGGAGATGGTCTATCCTGTAGAGGTGATCCCATGGAAGGTATTCGTGGATGGTGCATCCAGCGCATTAGGAGCCGGAGCTGGGATCGTAGTCATCACCCAGGAAGGAATAAAGTTGGAACAGTCCTTTAGGTTAGGCTTCAAGACCTCTAACAACGAAACCGAGTATGAGGCCTTGCTGGCCAGGCTGAGGGTTGTATCAGACCTGGGTGCTAAGGAGGTAGAGGTCTATTCAGATTCTCGGTTGGTGGTAAATCAGGTACAAGGGAGGTTTGAGGCCAAGGATCCTTGGATGATGGAGTACTTACAGCTGGTAAAGCAAACTATGGACCACTTTCTAAGCGTCAAAGTGGTTCAAGTGGCAAGGGGGCAGAACCGGCACGCCGACTCTTTGGCCACATTAGTGTCATCATCAACAGAGGGAATTCCTCGGTTAATAAAAATGGAGCTGGTGGCAGAACCAAGTATCAGTGTTGGGATAGGTGTGTCACTGGTGGCAACGGTTAAGCTGTGTTGGATGGATCCAATCATCAACTTATTAGCCGAAGACCGCGTGCCGAATGACGAAAAGGAAGCAGAAAAAGTACGCCAAACAGCTGCTCTATATTGGCTTTCCGCCGATCGTAAGCTATATCAAAGATCTTTTGGCGGGCCTTACCTGTAATGCTTACACCCTGGCAAGGTTGAGGAACTACTGGCCGAGCTACATGACGGGTTGTGCGGCAGTCATGTGGGGGGACGCTCATTAGCTCACTTGGCAATGACCTAAGGATTTTGGTGGCCGCAAATGCAAAAGAATGCTAACGAGTATGCGCGAAAGTGTGAGCAATGCCAGAGGCACGCCCCTATGATCCACCAACTGGCAGGGAACTTGAATCCCATTAGTAGCCCCTGGCCCTTTGCATAGCGAGGGCTAGATATCGTCGGTCCATTCCCCCGGGCGACAGGAAACCGGAGGTTCGTCCTGGTAGCCGTGGACTACTTCACCAAATAGGCAAAAGCAGAGGCATTGGCAAACATCCGGGATGTGGATGTCAAGAAGTTTGTATGGAGAAATATAGTGACGAGATTCAGGGTACCGAAGTTCCTAGTGTCAGACAACGGGTTGCAGTTTGACAGCAAAGCTTTCTGCGAATTTTGTGGTAGCCTCGGCATCACGAATCGGTATTCCACTCCAGCGTATCCGCAGAGCAACGGCCAAGCCGAGGCCACCAACAAGGCCGTTGTGAACGGATTGAAGAAGAGGTTAGAAGGTGCTAAGGGTAGGTGGGCCGAGGAGTTTCCCAATGTTCTGTGGGCATACCGAACTATGCCGAGAAGGTCCACGGGTGAAACCTCGTTCTCCTTGACGTATGGAGCGGAAGCAGTCATACCGACGGAGGTGAACTTATGCAACACCCGAGTTTCGAGATTTAGCCCTGCCGAGAATTCAGAGTTGATGTTGGCACAGTTGAACCTGTTGGAAGAACGACATGAATCAACGACTATACGGCTAGCAGAATATCAGCAGAAACTTTCCCAGAGGTACAATAGGGACGTAAGAAAAAGGGAGTTTGGAGCGGGAGACATGGTACTTCGGAAGGTAACGGGGAATACACAGGACGTCACTACCGGGAAATTAGCACCAACCTGGGAGGGACCATATAGAGTTACTGCCATTGCAGGCACGGGAGCATATTACTTGTAGGACTTGGACGGAAGACCTCTTCCCAGGCCATGGAATGCCCACAATCTGAAGAAATTCTACCACTGATTATCATTAAATGTTTACCCATGCATGTAATATTATGTATAAATATTGTTAATTAATACGAAATTGATGTTTATCCATGTAGGTGTATTTGTACTTATAATTACGTTGTTGCTGACTCACCTGGCCCGATCAATATACGCAAAGTGGGCTAAGGTAAACTACACTAAGGATAGAAGCCTGTCCTCGGTTCGATTTTCATCACCTAGCAGGTGGAAACCTTACACTAAACTACGCTAAGGACAGAAGCCTGCTCTCGGTTCGATTTCCATCACCGAGCAGGTGGAAACCTTATACTAAATTATTCTAAGGACAGAAGCCTGTCCTCGGTGCGATTTTCATCACCGAGCAGGTGGAAACCTTATACTAAACTACGCTAACAGAAGCCTGCTCTCGGTTTGATTTCCATCACCGAGCAAGTGAAAACCTTATACTAAATTATTCTAAGGGCAAAAACCTACTTCTCGGTTCGATTTTCATCACCGAGCAGGTGGAAACCTTACGTCAAACTATTCTAAGGACATAAACCGGCTTCTCGGTTCGATTTTTGTCGCCGAGCAGTTGGAAACCTTACGTCAAACTATTCTAAGGACAGAAACCTGCTTCTCGGTTCGATACTCTTCACCAATCCCTCAGTTTCAATTCCTACCACGGGAAGGTAACCACCTCACACTAAATCTTCATAGAACAAACTAGATCAGTTTCAATTCTTATTACCGAGGAGTCAATTTTTTCTAGATGTGGATAGCCTCTTCCAAGCAACCCCGGTCATTATACACACGCAAATATAACTTACCCCTTTTTAGGAACAAACGAGAACAGTTTTAATCACCATTCAGAGGGAAATAGTGATCAGACTGCTTGATCATTAAGGATACATATGCATAAAGAAAGAAACAAGCAGACAAAACATGACAAGAATAAGTAGAAAGCATTCGCAAATGTGGATAAACTAAATGTTTGTTCACGCGCAAAAAGTAATAGGAAGTAAATTATTGTTTAGTCACCACAGCCCGGTGACATAGGCAAACCAGGTAAAAATAAAAGGATTAGTTAAAGCATAAATTAAATCTAGGAATTACGTTGAAGGATCAGCAAGCTGGGACTGGGCGGCACCCTTAATTGGCTGTTCCATTACGTTCCTGAGCGGATGGGTTGGTAAAGGTTGAAATTGAACATGCTCGGCTGACAGGTCGCCGACACGGAGGTTGCTAGTGACTTCCAAGTCAACTAACTCCACGTGGGAATCAATTGCCCCCACCAACTCCCTCATGCTAGCGGTCTCTTCCTCATCGACAGGGCCAGGAGGATTCTAGACAGTAGGAGAAGTATCCAGGAAGGGGATCTGGGCAGGGTTCCTTAGTAGGGAGTCCTCAAGGACCCCCATGGCTTGCAGTGCGGCCAACCACCCCTCCTCGAATCTGAGCTTTTGGGCTTGACGGACGACTGGCTCTGCAGAATTCTCAGCATCGGCAAAACACTCATTGTACCACTTGTTTTCACAAGCTTCCCGGGCTGCCTTCAGATCGGCTAGCTCCTCTGCTTGAGCGGTGTTCAAACTCTCGGCCTCCGCCAACTTGAGCTCGGTACCGCCCAGTTGCATCTCTAGTTCTGCGGACCTTTTCTCTGCCAAAGCCTTAGCCTTTTCGGACGCAGCAGCCTTTTTCTCTGCGATCTCGGCAGCTTTCCCTTTTTCTTTCGCAGTAGCCACGGCAAGGTCCTTAAAAGCCTTTTCCAGCTTAGCATCCTCGGTGAGCTCCTTCAACTTCCCATCAAAGACGTAGATCAGCTGCGCAGCCTGATAATGAAACAATGACAAGTATGAAAACAGGAGGAATGCATGCATACCGAAACAAACGAGAAACAAAGAGAAGAGGTTACCGCGATGGTGTGCCACTGCAGCCGCCTCACGTCAGCGAAAACGTGGACATCCTTGGGCAGAAGGAGGCCCTGCACCAGACTCTGTGCAACCCGCCCCCCTTCACCCTGAGACCATGTCCTCACACTAGCAGATGCAGGTAAGGGCCTGCCTCCGAGGTTGAAGGTAGGCTGCCAGATCGCCTCGGACCGCGAGGAAGACGCCACGTTTGTACCGACTTGGGTGGGTTGTTCCCGGATAATGACTCCTCGAGATGCTTGAGGGGAAGTCCTTGTGGGCACACCCCCAGAATCTGTGGGTGGTTGCTCGGTTGTGCGCTGTCTTTTTCGAGTACGGCTGGGAGCAAGAGGAAAGGGTGGAGGATCTCTGCCTTGGGACTCTTGCTGCTGCGGGGTCTACCGGGCTCTGGGCACAAAACGGGCATTTGTCATAGTCTTTCTCATCACCATATCGTGACCTTAATCAGAATCGGTCCCCGATGAACTAACTGATTCGATTACTGCCTCCTCGGCTACTTGAACGGGGGCTTCAGGCTCAACGGGGGCTTGGGGTTCAACAGGGGCTTCAGGCTCAACAGGAACGTGTACTTGACGATTTTAGGACACACGCTCAACTGACTCGTCCCTCACTGGTGCAAGTTCGTCTGAGCAGGTGTATCACGGGCCGAGATCACATGCTTCGCCTACAGTTAGTCTTGGAGGAAAGAAATTTTCATACCGAACGTCAATGTAAGAAAGAAGCGGACTATCTACCAATAAAGCCTGACTAAACGCTTGCCCGGTGGAATATACAGGGTCAACACCAAGGATCAAGTGAGATGCCCGGAGTTTTCCGTCCTAGTGAACAAAAATCTCCGACCTAAGTACAAAATTTAGGTCCCGAACGTGTACTACTCTAAGGTCTGGCATGAACCTTTTACTCTCTGCACGGAAACGACATAAACTGGTTAGTGACCTGTTGATCAAAATAATCACAAGTACAATTAACAAAATGCAAATTAACGAATGAATACAGTCGGTACCGACCAACATTACGCGGCAAGAACGGGTAGGGGAGCTCGTCGGCAAGCCAGTTGCCGCTCACCCATACAAACTCGCCAACCGAGTTCCTATTTGAGTTAGGTAGGCATGATATAAGCCGTACCCGCATGTCTCTAGTTTTTAAATAATAATCTGACGTAATTTTACCGCATAAACTATACATGAAGTTGACGTCATGGTAATTCAGTTGCAACCCGAACAACTGATTTAACCTACTAACACAACTCACCACTCGGTAAAAATTATAGGGGAGTTGGTCGGGACATAGACCATAAAATCTAAGGGTGCTTATGATAAGAGGGTCAATGGGGAACCTGATCCCACCCTCAAGAATGGCCATCAAGGGAAAGAACACTGTGTTTACACCACGACGCCGTTGGATGTCGATATCACCCTCACGACAATAGGCAATATCAGCATCCTCAGGGACGTTATAGGCAGCCCTAAAACTAGCTAAGGAGGCTTCTGAAGATAAAAGATGAGAAAAGCCCATTTTCAAAACTAGATTCCTAAACTACGATTGAGAGAGGACTAAATGAAATAGAAAGAATGAAAGGAAAGACGGAGGGAACTTACTTTGGGCTCTAGGAAAGAAGGGTGTTTTGGATTGGAGGATGAACGCACAGAGAGGTATGCACGGCAGAGATGGAGTTTGGAGAATGAAAAATGAAAAAGTGAAGAAGAGTTCCAGAAGGAACTATTTATAGGAGCCAAAAGGGGAATAAATGATATTCAATAAATGAGGAGCGGGAAACCCTACGAATCCCTACCCTAACTATCACACGCGCGCCACCTCGGTTCACGAACCGTTAGACAATGATGACGGCTGAACCAACAGTCAGATGCAACGCGCCTTTTAAAGGCGCATTAATGAGTCTTTTAAACCGCCCAGTATCCGCCCGTTGGACTTCCCGGATAATTTCTGTATTTTAGCGTCCTTGATTCGTTCCCGGGGAGTATCGCCGCCGAGCATATCATCTGAGGTGGGAAGCAGTCCCAATGCCACTTCTCCCACTCCCACCTAAACGCCCACTTTGAAACGATGGAATTGGACCCCCAAGCCCACTAGTAACCTAGAGTAATCATAACCCTTCCACTAATCTTGAGCTATAAATAAGAGATGAGAATGAGGAATAGGGGGGGTTTTTTTGATGGGTAATTCTGGAGAGAATACTAAGAGAAGAGAGAAAACACTCAGAGAGAGCAAATGAGTGATTCCGTAAGGAAGAGGGAAAGACTTTGGGAGACAAGAGTGCACTTGGGTTTGCCGAGCATAGAGCCACCCACAGTAGGAAACCCTCACAAAACAAATAGATTGTGAGCCCAAGTAGAGGTTAGGCCCAACAGCCATATATTTTGGGTACGCACACTTTTAATTATTAATAGTCATTAACTTATCAATTATCCTTTCTATTTTATTTGAAAATAAAAAACCATTTAATCTTAATTTAAGAGATTTTTATTCTTATTATTCATTAGCTTATAATTAATTTCCTTAAAAAAAACTTACCATACTTATCTTTATAAAAAGTCCACCACACGTTTAGACTATTCCTTTTTTTCTCCAATACCCTTTCCTTTTGGTTTCATTATCATCACACACGCGCGCAAGAAATCGTCACCCTACTCCATCGCACCGCCACCACACCCTCAATTGTGAAGGCTAGTGGAGATCAACCAAATCCCGAGAAAGAGAAGATTAGCTCAATCAGTGGAGATTAGCCAACTTAGATCAGCTTTCATCATCCACTGCCGCCTTTATTTGTTGTTCTAATTAAATTGGTTTTATGAGAACAAAATTGTTGTTCTGATAATAATTTTTTGGAATTGCTACAATGTTCTCTAGGTCAAGAAAGCTACTGTAGCAACTCTAAAAAAAGTTTGGAGTTTAAAGAGGCAATTGGAGCTGGTTTTTTGTGTGTTTTCTCTCCAAAAATGGGCGAAATGAAGGCGAAATCCACTGTAAGAATGTTGTTGCAAGAAGACAATGCTACCATATGAAAGCAAATAAGAACGTTGCCATCAATGGAATGCAAAGTTACCAAATGAAGGCAAACGTCACTGTGAGAATATCGCTGCAAGAAGAAAGTGCTACCATATGAAGGAAAACGTCAATGTAAGAATCTTGCTATCAATAGAATTCAAATTCACCAAATGAAGGTAAATTGTGAGAATGTTGCTGCATGAAGATAATGTTGGACTGTGTGTGTTTCAAACACTAAAACTTTGCTTGTGTCCCACATTGGTTAGAGATAAGTCTTCAAGTGTGTTTATAAACCATAGCACAACTTAAGTGATAACTTGAAAGATAATGGGCTAGGGGTTAGAGGTGGGCTTGGGTTGGATTTAGGCTTGTCTCTATCTCTCTTGGGCTATACCCCTTTCCCTTTCTTTTCCTTTTAGCCCAATTCAATTCAGCCTGTTGGGCATTAACTAAGCAGCCCGTTAAGGGCATTTAATGTGTTGCCCTTTGGGCATGCACAGTGACCATTTCAGCCCATAAATCCTCTACTTAGTTGGCTTATTAAACCCCTTATTCCCCTATTGTTTTCTTCAGTTTTCCCAATTACACACAGCCGCCTCTCTCCCTCTGTTCTGCTCATCTCCGCTGAAATTTCAGCATCATTTTTTTGGTTTTAAGGAAAGGCAAATAAGGTTGTTCTTGGTTCTTCTTGCTTGGGTGTGCATCCAACTTGAAGAAATTGCTATAGTCTAATCCTAGGGGGTTGTTCGGCCAAGAGAGCCATTCGCACCAAGTTCTACTTCGGGTGGCATGAATCAACCTTTAAGGACAACGCATGCGTGATTCTATAGATTGTGAGATCTTTCTAACTCTATCTATTTATTTTTGACATTGCTAATTTTTTAGAGTTTATATTGTTGAATCAAAACTTGTTTATTTAGCCATATTTTCCAACAATCTTAAAGATTGATATTTGTGTGTTTAAAAATGAAGAAACAAGTTGATTCTCTTAAGGTCATTTCGGAAATTACAAAGCTTGAGGCTTTTGATGGAAATAATTTTAAACTTTGGAAAGAAAGGGTTTTGCCCATCTTGGAATTTACCGAAATTGACCGGGTTCTTTATGAGCCTAAATCTGAAGATGAGCTTAAAAATATAGCAAAGTGGGAAAAAACAAATAAATTATGTGTTCATACTATTAAGTGTGGTTTATCTAACAAGTTGTTTGATAATTATTGTCATTTTACTTTTGCTAAAGATTTATGGGATGAACTTAATGTTCGTTATGGGTTTGAGGATGAGGGTTCTAAAAAGTTTGCTATAGCTAAATTTATGTCTTTTCAAATGGTTGAGGAAAAAAGTGTTTCTAGCCAAATTGAAGATTTTCAAAAATTAGTATCCAACCTAGCTAAAAAGGGTGATGTTTTACCCGAGAGATTTGTGGCTCATGGCCTTGTGTTTGAGTTGCCGAACTCTTGGAAAGAGTATAAACACCAGTATAGCCACCATAGAACCTATTTGAATCTTCAACAAACTATCGTTGATATTCAAATTGAAGAAACAAATAAGATGTCGAAAAAAAGATTCTAGAGCTAAGGAATTTACTTCCAAGGCTAATGTTTTAAAGGGAGGACCCTCTAGACCTCCACAACATAATAAGAAACATGATTTCAAGGGAAAATGAAAATTTCATAATAAAAATAGCCCAAATCCTCAAATCCAAAAGAAAAATGGTAATTGTTTTATTTGTGGCAAGGTAGGTCATTATGCGGCAACATGTAGGGCAATAAGCAACTTCAACAATAATAGAACAACAACAAAGGCTCAACATCAAATAAGGCAAATGTGGCGCAAACCAAAGAGATTATTGCGACAGTAGTGTGTGAGGCATACTTGGTGACGAAAGTGAAAGGATGGGTAGTTGACTCGGCTTGCACAAGGCACATTGGTGCATTCAAAGAGGATTTTAGCTCCTACACTTCTATGGCGGAACTTTGGGAAGGGCGTAAGCCTAACTTGGAATACCTTGGAATATGTGGGGGTGCTTGGCTAAGGTCATGCTACCCGAGCCTAAAATGAGAAAGCTTGGTTCTAGAACATGTGATTGTGTGTTTATTGGTTATGCTCTATAGATTTCTTGTCATCAAAGGTGATATATTAGAATCATATACTATTATTGAATCCGAAAATGCCATATTCTTTGAGCATGTATTTCCTATGAAAAATAAGGAAAAAGTATTGCATGATTTTATTGAAATTTCTAATGACTTTTTGATGATGTGCAAGAAATAAGAAGGAGCAAGCGAGCTAGAAAGGAAAAGGATTACGGTAACGATTTCCTTGCCCATTTTTGTTGAAGATGAACTTGTAAGTTACTATGATGCAATTAAATCCGTAGTCTTTTTGGTTGGAAGCTATTAATAATGAATTAGAATCCATTATGTCTAATCATACTTGGGAAGTGGTTGAGCTTCCACCCAAGGTTAAACCTATTGGTTGCAAATGGGTGTTTAAAAGGAAATTAAAACTGGATGGTACAATAGATAAGTATAAAGCTCGCTTAGTAGCCAATGGCTATAAGCAAAAACATAATGTGGATTATTTTGATACCTATTCTTCGGTTACTAGAATTGCATCTATTAGAATTTTATTCGTCATAGCTTCTATTTACAAACTTGTTCTACATCAAATGGATGTTAAAACTGCCTTTCTAAATGGTGATTTAGAAGAAGAGATTTATATGGAGCAACTCGAGGGTTATGTAGTTCTTGGACAAGAACATAAAGTTTGTAAATTGGTTAAATCTTTATATGGTTTAAAACAAGCACCTAAACAATGGCATGAAAAATTTGATAATGTTATGCTTACACATGGGTATGTGATCAATGGTGCCGATAAATGCATATATAGCAAGTTTATTAATAATGAAAGTGTTATTATATGTTTATATGTTGATGACTTGCTTATATTTGGAACTAGCCTTGATGTTGTGCATGATGCTAAATGTTTTCTTGCCGCTAATTTTGATATGAAAGATTTGGGTGAGGCAAATGTAATCTTGGTCATCAAGATCCTTAGGGATAATGATTGCATTACACTATCACAATCTCACTATGTAGAGAAAATTTTTAAAAAGTTTGAACATTTTGATATGTCACTTATGTCTACTCCTTTTGACTCAAAGGTGCACTTAAGTAAAAATCGTGGTGATAGTGTTTCACAAGATAAATATGCATAAATCATTGGTAGTTTAATGTTTTTGACAAACTATACTCGCCCTGATATTGCATATGCTATTGGTAGATTGAGTAGATATACTCATAATCCTAGTATTGAATATTGGGATGTAATATCTAGATTGTTGAGATATTTAAAGGATACTTTTGATTATGGTTTGTCATTTGTGGTTATCCTTCTATATTAGAAGGATATTGTGATGCTAATTGGATATTTGATACAAATGAGGTAAAGTTCACTAGTGGATATGTGTTCACATTAGTTGGAGGGGCAGTCTCTTGGAAATCATCCAAGCAGACTTACATAGCGAGATCCACCATGGAATCAAAGTTAGTGGCCTTAGAAAAGGCTGGGTCCAAAGCCAAGTGGCTTAGGAGTTTGTTAATTGATATACCATTGTATACTAACTCTATTGCCTCTGTCTGCATACATTGTGATTGCTAGGCTGCCATAGCACGTGCTAAGAGCAAAATCTATAATGGGAAAAGTCGACATATCCAATTGAGGCACAATATTGTGAGGCAGTTTATTGATAATGGTGTAATGTCTTTGGACTTTGTGAGGTCAGAATGGAATTTGGCCGATCCTTTGACCAAGCCACTACCAAGAAGGCTGGTGAGTAAGACATTGAGGGGAATAGGACTAATACCCAAATTGTGACACTATGGCCAATGCCCAACCTCTATGATGGGTGATTCCATGCAAGGGGTTAAATGGGTAGAGGTCATTAGTAGTCTATATGGGTACTGTCAGTTATTGTTTTTTCAGCTATCTCATTAAGGAGATTAGTGATGAGTCCATCCCTATGGTGTGAGATAGTGCTAAGTTGCAGATTGTTGGAGGTTGAGCTTTAGCTCTTAATGGATCCATAGTCTCTACCTGTTGAGATGCGGTGTACCGCACACACTCTTAATGGATGCCACCTATGTGGGAGTGGAAGTTGTGCCGCTTTCTATGAGATTTGGGTAGGTCTCTTGAGCTCTCATGAAACCCAGTGGTGCCTGGCCTGTATAAGGCGCCAACCCGCTTATGGAACAACCTTGGTAAAAAAAGTATGTGGGTGGTAAGTTTGGTTATCTAATAGCTTGGTTAAAAGAGTCTAACTCTACCATTGTATAGTAGTTCCTACTTATTTATCCTAAGTATGGTTAATACCTTATGGCACCATATTGATGCATGCCTTCTTGAGTTTATTCCCTTTCTAGTTTAGTATTTGTAACATGTGGGGGATTGTTGGAGTGTGTGTGTTTCAAACGCTAAAACTTTGCTTGTGTCCCACATTGGTTAGAGATGAGTCTTCATGTGTGTTTATAAACCATAGCACAACTTAAGTGATAACTTGAAAGATAATGGGCTAGGGGTTAGAGGTGGGCTTGGGTTGGATTTAGGCTTGTCTCTATCTCTCTTGGGCTATACCCTTTTCCCTTTCTTTTACTTTTAGCCCAATTTATTTCAGCTTGTTAGGCATTAACTAAGCAGCCCGTTGAGGGTATTTCATGTGTTGCCCGTTGGGCATGCACAGTGACCGTTGCAGCCCATAAGTTCTCTACTTAGTTGGCTTATTAAACCCCTTATTCCCCTATTGTTTTCCTTAGTTTTTCCAACTACACACAGCAGCCTCTCTCCCTCTGTTCTACTCTATTTTCTGCTCATCTCCACTGAAATTCCAACATCATTTTTTTTGGTTTTAAGGAAAGGCAAATAAGGTTGTTCTTGGTTCTTCTTGCTTGGGCATGCGTCTAACTTGAATAAATTGCTATAGTCTAATCCTGGGGGGTTGTTCGGCCAAGAGAGCCATTCGCACCGAATTCTACTCCGAGTGGCACGAATTAACCTTTAAATACAACGCATTTTGCGTAATTCTATAGTTTGTGAGATCTTTCTAACTCTAACTATTTATTTTTGTCATTGCTAATTTTTTAGGGTTTATATTGTTGAATCAAAACTTGTTTATTTAGCCATACTTTCCAACAGATAATGCCACCATATGAAAGCAATGTCATTGTAAGAATGTTTCTATCAATGGAATGCATAGTGAACAAATGGGTGAACGTCATGGTGAGAACCTCACTGCGTGAAGATAACATCACTGTAAGGACATTGCTATCAATGGAAGGCAACGTCACAATATGACCTGTTAAAAAAAAAGTGAGCAAAAATCACTATAAGAACATTGTTATCAATAGAACACAAAGCCACCGAATGAAGGCAAATGCCACCGTGAGAATGTCAATGCATGAAGAAGACAATGCTACCATATGAAGGCAAACGTCACTATAAGAACATTGCTATCAATGTAAGGCAATGTTACAATACGACTTGTTAAAAAAAAAAGAGCGAGGCAAAGCAACAAAAAAGAACAATTGAAAAAAAAATCACAAATGATAAAGCTTTGTACAAGAATGTACCTCTCTAAAAGCATTCACATCCAGATGTATAAAAAAATACCTATTTTACACATTAAAAAATTATTTTATCTATTATACCAACTCATTTAATAATACACCCAACATCCTAATTCTTATTTTTATATATAACCTAATAAAATAATATAAATTATCTAATAAAATAAATATAAAACTACCCCATCTCTCTCTTCTCTTTTCTTCTTTTCTCTTCTCTCTCTCTCTCTCTCTCTCAACCACCCCCACCTAAAACCCAAACCCAAACAAAACTAAAACCCACCAGAATCCTCTCTCTCTCTCTCCTCTCTCTTTCTTAGCCACCACTGCCAACCAAAACTGAAACCACTACCAACAACCAAAGCAAACACCACAACCAGCCACACCGCCAACTATAACAACCACAATCGCCACCACCACCATGCCACAATCAACAATCAACAACCACCACCAAAACCATAAACCTTGGATCTCTACAAACCCAAAACAACAAACACATCCACCACCCACCACCCACCACAAACCCACCAGAATCCGCCATAAACCTAAAACAACACACCCATCCACCATAAACCCATAAGAACAAATCACAAACATCGGACCTAAATCCATTTCAAAACCGCAAACCCAAATCCATCGGAACAAATCTGCCCAACCCAAATCCAAAATCGTCCACCCAAACAACAAATAACCATCACCACAACTGCCGATCTACACCACGGAGGAAGCAGTGGCGAGGTTTGAGAGAGAGGGACTAGGAAGAGAGAGATGAGAAATGAAGGATATAGAGAGAGGGGAGAGAGAATCTCAGAAAAGAAGAGAATTGAGAGAGAGATGTCTGACAAAAGAGAGAGGAGAGAGACAATATTTGAGAATAAAAAATTTATAACAACTTGCTACAATAATTATTATAAGAATTCAATGTAGCGTCGTTGTAAAAGATTTTGGGTTTACACACCCAAATAAATGAGGATTTTGACATTTTGGGGTTGTAAAATAGCAATTTGGGGGTTTTACAACCCCCAATGCTTATGCTCAAAGTAGTTGTGTGGCTAAAATCTTGTGAAACTTGGTGCTAAATTCTTCAAATATATGTTGACACTGTATTGGGATGCCAAGAAAAACAAGTAAACTATCATTTGCAAATAGTAAGTGGGTAAGACAAGCCCACCATGACAAAACAGCCACCACCCCAATATATTTGTCTAACTTAGCTTTAGAGGTTGGGTGGTTGTGGATCAACCCAGGAATGGAACTAGGATTTGAATTTAGGGGGGCTAAATATATTTTTGACTAAATTGGATATGTACACTTAACATTATGTAGCATTTGGAAAAGAGCCCTTCCATCCATACCAAATGACAATGTGTTTGTTAAATACTACATCAGCTCAAAATGATGTAGTTTTAATGTGGCAAAACATGTCATTTTCTTTCTGTCATAAAAAATATTTAATTTTAATCCACATCAACATTATTTTTTTATTTTTTTTTATTTCTCACTTTCCTTTCTTTTTTACTTGCATTTTTTTAAGGCGAAAATACCATTTGATCCCTACATTTTGGTAGTTGCCAAATATGTGGTAGTTGCCAAATATGCTTCCTGTTATTTTAAACTTACAATTAATTTAGTTCCTGTTATTTTCAATTTGCAGTCATTATCGGTCCAAATAAGGGTTTTTTTTTTTTTTTTTTAGTTGCTGAGTTGATATTTATGCCTACTAAAGTTAGAGATTGTTTAATTTGATTTATGTTTTTGTGTTTGGTTGCCAAAAAAGTGCAAGAAAATCTATGATTTGACTGTAACGACCAAATTGACTGCAAGTTGAAAATAATATGACTAAATTTATTGCTACCAAAATATAAAGACCAAATTAATCAAAATGATTTTTGCTTATCTTTTATACCATCTTCCCTCTCTTGTCTCTTTATCTTGCACTCCCATACACAGAATCACAATTAATGGGGCTTACCCATTTAATGAAAGAGGGCAACAAATCAACGTTCTCCTTCGTCATAGGCCACATGGCTCTGGACTAGAGTGTAGACAGTAGAGTACATGTGGAGAGGAGAAGGTTTTTCTCCAAACTAGTTTAGAGGGAAACCCTTCAAACTCACTCTATATCTTTTTTATATTGAGTGTGAATTTTAAAAATCTAACAGTTGGATTGCAATTCTTTATGTTCTTAACAGGTATGTCAAATTTCGTTCAAATTTGATGTTATTTACTATTTAATCGATAAATTTATTTTTTATGCATAATTTTATACCACAAAAACTTGAAATTTAAACATTTGATTAATGACATACTTATTGATCTTTGATCTTGTTAAAATTTTGCAAACATGGAGAATATAATAAAAACATGCAATCCAACAATTAGATTTTCAAAATTCACATTAAAATATATATATATATATATTTATATATATATATGATAAGTTTGGAGGGTTTCTTTCCATACTAGTTTGGAAAGAAATCTTTTCCATGGGGGAATGAGTGATTTGTTTACCTCCATTGTTGAATAACATATGGGATTCATCAAGCAATCCTCTTGGCTGAGGTTTTGATGAATAATCATGGCCTTCTTGTTCGTTTCTACAAATAGGCAATCAAAGAAAGAAAGAGCTAGGGAAATATTAAAAATGGGTCTAATGTTTGTCCTTAATTTTTACAAAACCCTCACTTTTTTATCTTGTTTTTTCTTGTTCTTTTATGTTTTGGGAGGAAAGACACATAAAAGGAAACCAAAAATACATATTTACCCTCATTTTTAACAGATGTGAGTTACGGAACTCTAACTGAGCTAACTTCAAGTGGGTAAAGTGCAAAATTTCAGATTACAGATAGGCAATTTCAATTTTGGCCAAACCACAAGTAGGTAAGTCGCAATTAAATGTGTTTGGTTAGAATAAAAAGTGGGGGGATGGAAATTGAATGAGAGAAAACTGGGGAGAAAATGGTTGGAGTGATAGTTTGGTTAAGGAGGGAAAAGTGGGGGGATGGAAATTGAATGAGAGAAAAGTGGGGAGAAAATGGTTGGAGTGATTGTTTGGTTAAGGAGGGAAAATGGGAACAAAATCTTTAGACAAAAATGCCCTTCTAACAACGATTCTTGGTTCTTTTTGTTCTTTTCATTTTCATATTTATGTTCTAAGTTTTCGTTTATTTCTTCTTCTGGTACTTTTCATTGTTCTCTTCTTTTTCTTCTTTTATTTTATTTTCTTTTTCTTTTTCTTTCTTCTTTTGTGTGTGTTCATCCTTTTATGTTTTTGTCTTTTTCTTTTGTTACTTATCTTTCACTTTTTTTCTTATATGTTTTGGGTTATTGGGTTCATCTTTTTTAATTTTCTATTTTTTTTAATGAAGTACTCATTTATACACAATTTTTCAATAAAAAGAGAATGTTTTTTTTTTTTTTTTTTTTTCTTTCTATCTTCCTATTTTTCTTCTCAACTAAAAAAAAAAAAAAGTTTTTCATCCCTCCACTTTTCCTCCCCTAAGCAAACACAAATGAGATAAACTAAAATCTTAATTTCTATCCTTTCACTTTTTCATCCCTTCTATATTTTCTATCTTCTCACTTTTCCATCTTTCCAATCAAATGGACCCTTAGAGCATTTGCATCAATCAATGTAAAACAGAAAAATGTATCAATTTTACACATTCAACCCCCAAAATCACTCACATCAGTCAAGCTAAAAATGTGTAAATTTGCAAAATTGTTATAGTAACTTTGTAAATTTATATTGGCACTATTCTCTTTGCGTGTAATTTTTTACTCTTTTTTTACGTATCCTGATGCTGAAAGAATGGAGTGGATGGTGATTATTGTGGGTGAAGAAAGAGAAACAATTTTTAAAAATTAAGAAAATTTGATATTTTAATATAATGTAGTGTAAAATAAATAATTTAATGTAAAATGTTTTGAAAAGTGACTATGTAAAATAAAAAAAAATAAAAAGTAAATTTTTATGCTAAAATAGACAGAATTTTTTTAACGAGCTAATGTGAATGCTATATGTTTGGTTAGAGGTAGAATAAGGAGGATGAAAAAAAAAATGAGAGAAAAGTGGAGAGATGATGTTTTTAGTGTGTTTAGTTGGAAAGAAGTGAGGGAAAAAAATTAATAAGGCTTATATGTTTTCTTTTTCGGCTCTATTAAAATGTTTTCTCCCCAATCTGAGAAGAAAATAAGAGAGAAAATGTTTGGACAAAAACTTCTCCTATGCTAACGTGCTGGGTTTTTACTGTTCACAGTTTCTACATTTTTTTTTTCTTTCCTGCTTTCTTTTCCGTTCTGTCGTATTTTTACGTGTCAACTATTTTTTTTTTAAAAAAATTCCTTCTTTAGTTTTTTTGTCCTTTTCCTTATTTTAATCTCCTTTAGTATTTTTTTTGGTCGTTTTCCTTCTTTTTTTTGAATTTCCTTCTTTAGCTTTTTTTTTCTTTTTCTGTACTTTTGGTGCTTTTATTTTTTGTTCATCCGAAATTTTTTATTCATTTGTTACTTTTTTTTTAATCTATTAGGGGCATGAATGTAAATTTGTACAAACTATATTTTCTATTATTTTACTTTTTTACTCTCAACCCAAATACATGAGAAAAAATTAAAATAAAAAAAAATTTATCCTTTCACTTTTTTATTTTCTCTTAATTTTCTATTTTCTTACTTTTTTTTTTTTTTTACCTCTCAAACAAAACGGATATTAGAGTGGAAAGGGACAGAGAGGGGAAGCATCAGTGGCCCTACCCCATTAATGGATCTGTAGAACCTCTAGACTTTGCTACTTTGCTATGGGCTAGAGCGCGTAGGGAGAGTGATTGGTTGCCCTCTTTCATTGAATTGACCCCGCCCCATTAATGGAGATTACGTGTTTGTTTGTGCAAGAGAAAAGGATCAAAGAAATAGAATTGAAAGAGACCATTCGAGATATTATTAAAAAACAATTAAAACATTAAAGCTGATATGGATTAAAAATATATATTTTTAGGTTAAAATATTATTTTTGTCCATAAAATTTGTATAAATTTTATTTTTTTTCCTTAAATTATAAAATGTTCGTTTTTTTGTCTATAAACTATTGAAATTTTTAAAATTTTTTTTATAAAAAATTTCCATTAATAAACTATTGACAAACGTTTTTTTTTCCCTTATTTCTTTAGTGGGGTAAATATAATTTTTCTGGGAGATGGTTCTATTCCTTATCCCAGTCTTAGAGCATCAGTAGCAATTTTCTTATTTTAGGGTAAATGATCAATATAAGTAAGCAAAATAAAAAATCATCCAAAAGACAACCTGCCTCCCTATATGTTTCCTATTTTAGGATTTTGTTAATGTGTTACTGTGCTTTTGTCTATTTAGGGTTGCACTCTTTTTTTTTTTTCTTTTTCTTTTTTTGAGAAACCAGACAACAAGCCTGGGCTTTTATTGAAGAATAAAAACAGAGTTCAGTGAACATCAAACAACAGTAAAGGAACTATATCCTCGGGTGGGAAATTAAGCCAAACCCGAGCACCCCTAAAGCCTTTTGCTTTTTTTGCTAATGTATCAGCCACACAGTTACAAGAGCGACCAACATGGTTAAAGGCAAAAGACTGAAAAACTAAAGTTTATTATGGGTGCTGTTAACGGGTGTTGCACAGCACCCGTTAATGTGATAAAAATTAAAATAAAATATTCATGTCTTTTTAGGGATATGGAAAAAGTTGAGTCTGTAGTAGGCGTTGTGTGTGCGTGTTTGTGGGAAGGAAAATGAAGAAATGTAAGAAGAAAGAAGATAAAGATGTGGAGGAAAGCAGATAAAGGAGATGAAGAAAGTGGATATTTGTGAAGAAATGGGTGGATGAGAAAAAAAGAGGAAAAAAATTTAAAAAAAGAAAAGAAAAAGAAAACAAAGGGTCATACGTGGGTGGGTGTTAGGTAAGGTTATAAAAAAAAACTTTTATTTAATAAAAATATATAATTGAATATAATGATTGATGGGACTATGACCGATATAGTGTTACCAATGCTAAGATATAATTAAGTATAAGAGATGTTATGTTTACAATATTTTTACAATATTTTCACAACAAATTATAAGTGGTTAGTTGTTATTGATTCAAATTTGAACCTAACACTAAGATTATTTTTTTGCCCCAACAATAACAATCTGCCACTTAGAATTTGTTGTGAAAATTTTGTGAACATATCATTTCTCATTAAGTATAAAAGGCTTGATATTAAAAGAAAAAAAGAAAAAAAAAAAAGAAACTATAATCCCTTATATCATATATAATAAAAGTTGCGCTTAAACACGATAGTTGCGTCAAGTGACTTCATCAAATTGTAAATTTTTTAAAATTTTTAGATATTAAGAAAATATATATATATATATAATTTTTCTTCTCCTATCATTTCTAAATGGATAAAAATCTTAAAGAACTAAATAAAAGTTGCTTCTCATGATACAAATATATTATGGGGGTACTACAACGGGGTGGCAATTCATGTTCGTGGGTCGGGTTCGTGTCGTGTTGAGTCATGAGTATTCAGCTATATAGGTTGACCCGAATCCGACCTGTTTAGTAAACGTGTTGAGAATACTTAACCCGAACACAGCATATTTATTAAACAGGTCAACCCTATCCGACACGTTCAATTCGTTTAATTAACAAGCCATGTAAAGGTCAATACAAATGACCCATTTAATAATCTATTTGATTAATAGGTCATACCTAACATATATAATTTTTATCAATTCTCATATATCTAAAATTAAAATACAATTATAACTACAAATATAGTAATAAACATATAAAAACAAACCATTAATGAAGCAATAATATCAAAATAAATAATAACTTTATAAGCTAAACGGGTCAAACAGGTCAGACAGGTTCGCATGTTTATTAAACGGGTTAGCTGTGTCAACCCAAATATGACCTGAACCCATTTAACATCAACTCATGACCTGTTTATAAACGGGTTAATCGTGTCGGGTTCGCGGGTCGTGTCGGATTTTGCCACCACTAGTACTGCTTAGTGCTTATATGCTCAGATGTAATAGGTTCCGTAACAATCAAATATACTTGACGTCTGTAGGTTCCAGTTAGCTCAACTGGTAAAGTTTCTTATGGTTGAATAAGAGATCTAGGGTTCAATCCCCTCCTACACCAAAAACTGATTGGTGTCTTGGTCTGATGATAAAGAGCTATCATAAGGAGCGGACACTATAGATTAAAACTCTCTAAAAAATATATATATATACTTGACATCTATGTATTATAAAAAAAGAAAAAAAAAGAGTCTGTTATAAAATTCCATTAGACTAATATTATATTAATATTAGACATATATATATACACACACGCTAGCCTTTAAGCACGCGCTCACGTGTGTTCTTAAATACTCTTCTATTTTTTTGGGTAAAAGTTATAATTTGCATCTATTATAACTTAGAATTTTTTTTAAATTTTTCAAACAAATAAAAATGATAAAATTTAGAGATAAACAGTAAATGTAATTTCTTTTTTGAACTTGAAGGGAATAAATCCTAAATTTTAGGAATTCTTTTTGTGAATTCAAAATGAAATTTGTTATTTGACATTTATGACCCTATTTCTAAATGAAGTTGTCATTCATTAATGAGGGTATATTTGAACCACATCAAAATCCAGTTGAAAAAAGAGAATCCTCTTATATATAGTATAGATATATCATATAATTCATAATTTGATTACAATCCAAATTCTTCTCTTATAACTTCTAAGATGATACAAATCTTAATTTGATTACAATCCAAATTCTTCATCTAATCCATCTACTATAATATCTAAGTTGATAAAAATCTTAATTTAATTACAATTCAAATTCTTTATCTAATCCATCTAATCCTTAATTTTTAAGTGTAGTATATTATAATCCATATTCTTCATTTGATCCATCTAATCCTTATTTTTACATGTAGTGAATTCAAAAAGAGATTAAATTTAGTTGGTTTTCATCTTTGAGAAGTAAATTTAGTTGGTTGGTGTCATACAACTACAACCTACAATTGTATCTATCTAAATATTATCAACAAAGCCTAAAATAATTGTATCTGTCAAAATTGCCGTGGGTTGTTTCTTCATTAAACATACAAAATTCTGCTAATAAAAAAATTTGTATTAGAACATGTTAACATTTCAAATGATATGTATTAATATTATTCCACTAATTAATTAAATAAAATGGAAAAACGGTTGTACAAAGTTATAAGATAAATAGAGTACCTTCATTAGCCATTGAAAAGCACTAGTTGTTTCATTTCGAAGAAGTGCACAACCAAAGAGAATTGTCTTTCCATGATTATTGACACTAATAAAAATACCAAAAGGCATATCATAAGCATTTACCTTGTAAATAGTATCATAAACAACATCTCCATATTTTTGGTACCAATCAAAACTATGAGGGTGTGACCAAAAAATATGCTCTAACATTTTCTTTTCATCAGTTGTGAATGTATATTGAAACTTAGAATTCCTTTCTTTAGCAACTTTACAAAATTGTAAGAGATCCATAGCATCATTCACAACATGCATCTTTCTCATTTTCACATAAAGATTACGAATGTCCCGTTGAAAAAATGGAAGATGTCCATGTTTCACATTTTTCTTAAGTTCCATAACACGTATTATTTCTCTAATTGAAAGTCCAGCTTCTTTGTATAAGAGAATGCAATTTTTATCATCTTCAGTGATAACTTGATTGGCCGGAAGAAATCGTACATTTGAAGGGGACAACAATTCATGATTGTGATCTACAACAAAAATAGTGACATGCCATTCTTTTGGAAAAATGTCTATTGACTTTCGCAATACAATAGTTAGCCGAGCTTTGCATCGACATTTTAAAGACATTCTATTTCGTTGCTCTTTAGATGGATCCACCATTTTTAGTGGTTGTCTACCTTCCCGATGACAAAAGAAATTACGTCTTCCTATTTCTCCATTTTTTTTCTCCGAACAACGTTTTTGAATTGTAAAACCATTTCAATTTGCATAATTTTTATAGAAAATGAAAGCTTCTTCTTCACTAAGAAAACATTGACCAACAAAAGGCTCAAATTCAATTTCTATTGAATGTATATCCTCATATTCTTCAATAACCCTTGTCTCATCTATTGGACATTCATTCCAATCAACTATTTCCCCTCCATGTGTGTTATTATTTTTTCCATCATTCGGAAACTCATTTAACTCAACACAATTCCTTGAAACACTTCTATGAATCTCACTTGCAATTAAATCATCATAAATTTGTGCTATATTAAAACAAGAATTAAAAAAAAAAAATCAATATCATATTATACGTTAAATGAAATATGGATTACAAATAAAATAAAAAATAATAGTACCTTCTTGAGATAGTTCATTTAAGTCAAAGTAATTCAATGGAACAAGTTGATGAGTCTCACTTGCAACTAAATTGTCATCCATTTGTGCTACATTAAAACAAGATTAAAACAATCCACATCATATTTTAGGATAAATGAAAAAAAAATGATACAAATAAAATAAAATAATAGTTCATTCTTGAAATTATTCATTTAAGTTAAAGCAATTCCTTTTAACAACTTGATGTGTCTCACTTATAACTAAATTCTCATCCAACTAGATGAGTCTCAAGTTGGTGCTATATTAAAACAAGATTAAAACAATCCACATCATATTTTAGGATAAATGAAAAAAAAAAATGATACAAATAAAAAAAGATTAACCTCATATTCAAATATATTTAAAAATAAATATGAATTTAATAAAATAAAATTATTGTACCTTGCAAAATAATTGCTTAATCCTTCATTGAACATTTGAACTTTTCTTCATCTCTCTCTCTCTCTTTTTTTTTTTTTTTTTTTTTTTTTTTGAAGTGGGTTTGATAATGGTAAAGTGAATGAAAGTGAGTTTGATATTGGTAAAATGAAAGAAGACGAAGAGTAAAATATTGATAAAGTGAAATTGGGTGGGAAATAAAAAGTGAAATGGAGGGAAATGTGTTAAAGGTGTGTTAAAGGGTCATTTTTGTCCTATAATTACTGAAAAAACCAAGATACACGTTTTACACAAACCAAAGCTGAAAAAATTAATTTTTGTCCATTACCTATGTATGTGAGACCCCGGGGGTGGTTTATTAACAAGTGTTGGCCGGCACCTGTTAACAAAACCGTTTTATTATTTGGGTCCAGTTAATGCGTGCCCTAAGGGTACACATTAACCATCAATTTTGAGAAAGTTTTTATGGGAAATTGAAAAAGATGTCAAAACAGTGAATTACTTTTTCGTTTTTCCATAAAAAGTTTCCTAAAATATATTACAAATATATGCCCTAAGGGTACACGTTAGTAAATCCCTTATTATTTTTGTGTCTTGGGAACTGTGATAAAGAAAATTTTATGTTTTGAAAAGTAAGAGAAATAATAAACAATAATAATGATGTAATATTTAAATGAAATATGATTTAGAATAGGAAATTTCTATGTGGGTGAAAAGAAAAAGTGGTTAGTTAAAATAGAAAAAATATATTCTAATCCGAAAATAAAGAATAAAATTTAGGGAATTTGAGCATCTAGTTTCCTTTTTTAGGATAAGACCCAAATTTAGAGAGCAAAGCTCAAAAACACAAAAAATTCTTAGGTACTCCTGGAGGGGTTTGACTTAATTTCAGTACTTTTTTTAACTGAACATATCATTTTGTTTTAAATATACTACTTTTTTAAAAAATATATATACAATGGCAAGTGGTAGTGAGTTTTAATCCCCACCTTTTATTTAGTTAGTGGATGATATGATAGTCTCTCATTAAAATAAAGTGAAATTCCTTTTTAAAAAGTACTAGAAGTAAACCAAACTCCTCCTGGGGTACGGAGAAATTGTACTTCCTCTTATCACATTCATAATGAACCCCACCATGAATTTAATGAGTAAACTCACCATGAATATGAGAGGATGAAGCACCATTTTTCGTATTCCGGGAGTACCTAAGAATTACTCCAAAAACTCACCTACATCAAATTCCCTATTGGTTCCCTATGTTTTTTTTTTTTTTAAATGCTACAATATTTTCTTAGATTTATGGAAGCACCGTTCATTCACAAACTAGTATTTTATTATTTTTTTTGTATTTTGGTAACTGAATTCTTTTTAAGAAATTTGGTTTTTTTATAAGTGAGAGAAATAATAAAAAATTAATTAAGAAATAATATTTAAATAAAATAGGATTTAGAATAGAAAATCTTGATATGAGTGTGTTTGGAAGGCTGTTAGTTAAAATAAGAAAAGTAGATTTTTATCCTAAGATAAGGATAAAATTTAACATGAATGCTCTTAACCCTCTATAAAAATAAGGGTAAATTACAATTTACTCACATGTGATTTGACAGAAATTTAAGTTGTCTACCTGTGGTTTGAAATTTGACACTTTTACTCACATAAGATTTGACTGAAATTTAAGTTGTATACCTGTGATTTGAAATCCCTTAATGCAAGTGTTCTGCTGAATTCTTTTTGATCTTATTTGATCATGTATTTTTATGCTTTTTATATTTTTGGAGGAAATAAACATAAAAGTGTAGCAAAATTATATATTTAACATTGTTTTTAACGAAGACGAGTTACAGAACTCTGACTGAATTAATTTCAAGTGGATAAAGTGTTAAATTCCAAATCACAAGTAGGTAACTTAAATTTCGTAAATTGTAATTTGCCCTCTAAATAATAATGTAACCATGAGATTAGTGCACTGTTGTATAGTGTCATCTCCCACGGATGCACCAATATTAGCTGTCTATTCATAAAATATATATATAAATATATATATATATATATATATATATATATATATATATATTAGTTGTCTTAATTTTAGTACCTATTTTACCGATGGTTAAGTAAAAGTTGTAAAGTTAAAACACCTTCTCCCAAAAATAAAAATAAAAAGGGAAAATGAAAAAAGAATTAAAAAAAATAAAAGAAAAAAGAGGATGAGGAAGAAGAAAAAGAAGAAGATGTGAAGACAATGACAAAGCAAAACGCGATCTTCAACGTGGTGGTGGCCGGCTGTGACGTAAGCGCCCGATGATGGCTATTTTCTATTTTATTTGTTTTTGTTGGTGCTGACCTGGTTTTGATTTACCGGCCAAAATGCCCAAATCTCCGGTAAGTCCGGTATGGTTCAGTACCGACCGGTATTTAGAACGGTATGAATCAATGATGATTCTATACCGGTTGGCTGACTATCATGAAAAATTCCGGCCGTTATGGTATGGTATCAACTCCCGTAAAAAAAAATACTTATCATAGGATTACTGCCGATTTGTTCTCTGAACAGTGACAGTTTTACTGATGCCATTTTACAAAATAAATTTCCTTTCATGTTCTGGTAGGTAATACCTCCAGGAATCTGATAAATACAATAAATAAATACATACAATAACTCCATAACTCTGATAATCTCTGCTGCTTTCCTCCCAGGTTTTGCTTCCATAGCCATTATGCAATTGTCATTACAAGCATGAAGAAAAAAAAAAAAAAAAAATCAAGATCAACATTGGTTGTGGCTCTAAGCAAATACAGCATCAACATTGGGATGGATGCTATATTTTTTTTGGGTTTGTTGTTTTAACCTAATCAATCATAAAGTTCAGTAAACTTGTTAAGATTTTTAGTGTTGGCGCTTATTCCATGCCAAATATTTCGGTTGTAAATTGCAAAGTTTTTATGTATTGAATTTCATTGAGTCAAGAGATCACAAACTATAGTTGAAACTGCAACAACTAGAATCTCGCTCGGAGCAAAATTGTCAAGACATGCAAGTTTATCAGAACTTTAAAAAATTGTTAGGCAAAAAGTTTTGCATGAAACTTGCCCAACATTTGGTCAAGCGAGTTTGCACCTGAGAGAAATTTGTTACTTTTTTTCCATGCTATTCCCCATCCATGTGAGCCGTGCTCGCTTGAGTGTCTTAAACCATAAAATCTTACCCTATTTGAGAAGAGAGAAGGTTATGAACACCCATTCCCTAGCTTAGAAAGAAAAGCCAAAAGAACCTTCGCCTTCTTTAAATTGCCATATCTACATGAACATAATAGAATGTGTCAACCAGTTAAACTACAAAACTCTTGACTACAATAAATAAAAATAATTAGTAACATAAAATCACAATTCAAAATCAATGTACTAAAAATTTGAGATTGAAATGTACGTTGTGTTTTTCACAAAGATATATAATATCAATACACAGTTAAGACAAATAAATCACGAGACGTATGCAATGGAGCAATGACCATGCCCACTGAGAGCAGAACCAATTTGCTCCTGGAGAAAAGGTCATCTAAGCAAAGCCTTCTGCCCCAACTACTTGAGATTGTTTGCACATATTCTTAAATCTTTAGGACCCTCATTTTTAGGTGAAAGCTTCTATGATTAAAAACTTTAGGTTTGTATTAAGCTTCTTGATCATAAGATTAGCAGGAAAATTTTTATTTCAACCCAGTGCACATATTAACCCTCCCATGTTCAAAGCCAACTCTATGAAAAAGAAATTTTCAAGACGCTATACAGCTAAGATTTAAACTATCAATTCTCACAAAACCTTCTACACTCTGTCCATAATTTATGCAAATTATTGCTGGCTATGCCCTTTTTTACATATTAAAAGGAGACAAAACATCATTAGCTAGCTAGACAACTAAACAAAATTCAATGTATTTGTTGCAATATGAGCTGCAAAATTTCTATTCATACAACCCAAAAGCATCACTTCAAAAAGAAGGGAAAAAACACACACACACGAGCATGAACAATATCTTTGATGCCTTAGAAGGGGACATAAGCCCATATAGTTCAATAAATAAATAAATAAAAAACCCCAAAATAGGACTCATTACATGGATTCGAAAACAAGCTATCTGTAATAAGCAAAAAAACAGCTTTCAACAAAAACTAAAGGAAAAAAAAAAAATCACATTTACTCACAAATCTGAGACCCAAGACAAAACTTCAAGAATGCATTAAACTGAACCCAAATTATCAGCAACCCAGAGAATTTTTTCAGAACAAACAAAATATAGTGACCATTCACCTGAAAAAAAAAATTATAAAGTGAAGAAATACGAAGAGAAAAGGGCAATATGAAAGTTAGAAACCAACCTGCCACTGGTAGCTCTTTTGGGAACTTCAGGTTCAAACCCAACAGACAAACGAAGAAAGCCATGGAAGAGATCAAAGGTGATGATTAATGAAATCATGCCATCACCTCCTCCATTGGACACTGTAGAAGTGGAAACCTAACCGTAGCTTCGATTAATGGACATGATTCAAATGAAGGTGGAAAAGAGAGAGAATCAGCCATGAATAAAGGGGTGGCTTTTTCACTAAATTATTATTATTATTATTATTATTAGTTGGTTTGGTTACTGGAAAAAAAAAAGAAAAAAAAAAAGCATGGGGTTTGAGTGGACAAGTTGGTTTGACCGTTTGGGTGGATAAAAAATCACATTGCGAAGTTGCTAGGAAGTTGCCTTAAAAGATACTTAAAACGACTACTGCCGTTCGATGGAGAATATTTGACTAATTCCGCTTCCTTTACCTGCTGGTAGCCGTTCGATACATTGCTATAATCTTTTTTATTTTTTATTTTTTTTGGTTAATAGGCATAATATTTAACAAAAAGATTACAAGCTGGCGGCTACAGAGGCCAAAGAATTGGCAACCTGCCTATAACAGTACAAACCATTTATATCAAATACAAGAAGCCTACTTAATTAATCCGAGGGAGAATCATCAAAGATAACAAAATCCTTCCTCATACAACATCCTTTTTTAGCAAAAAAATCAGCATATCTATTCGCCTCTCTAAATACATGTGCTACCCGAACCTGAGTAAGATCTGTCATGAGAGATCTACAGTCAAGAATCAAAGGAGAAAAAAATTTGTTAGAGTTATCAGCCTTGTTTAGCATCTCCACAATAACCTTGACATCAAATTCAACTTCCAAATAACCAATTCCCAGCTGGTTGGCAAGAGTTAATTCATCTCTCAAAACTCATAATTCAGCTATTACACTTGTAGTGTACCCAATGGTATATTTTGTCCTCCTGCGCAACTATAGATTATAGAGCTTTAGTTTAGATTGATAAGAAGAGTGAACTACCGTCAAAAAAAAAAAAAAAGAAGAAGAGTGGACTAGTATATTCAGCAAAAAATAGTGGAATATTGCTGCTGTTGTCAACTAAATATGGCTGAAAGAAGCTTGGACTCAGAGAGTGGTACTCTTCGCAGTGCTGATTATGAAAGGTTAGTACTCTATTGTATTCATTTATATTTTCTAGAAGTTTTCATCCGATGAGCTAAGTTTTATCATTATGTTCGCCCCTACCACCATGCCAGTAGCCAAAAGAACAAGCTCTGGTAAATTCTTATTTAAGCTTGGGGTTATTTACGGCGTTGTTGGAGAATTTCAATGATGTTGGGGGCACCCTACCAACATGCGTAACCCATGTGAAATTTGCAACGTCAATAGCCAAAAGAACAAGCCGTGGTAAATTCTTACTAAAATTCGGCTCATTTACGGTGTTGCTGGAGGATTTCGATGACACTGAGGCGCCCTACTCCTACCACCATGAAGAAGGCGTAGCCAGTAGCCAAAATAATCTGGTGATTTCATGTCATGACATGAAGTCACCATATATAGCTTGTTATTTTGGCGGGTGATTTCATGTCATAACATGGAGTTACCATAGAAATTTTGTAGAGCTCTCTGGTGATCTCCTGTCATAACATGGAGTCACCATATATAGCTTGTTATTTTGGCGGAAAGATGTGAAATTTTGCAGAGCTGTGGTGATTTCATGTCATAACATGGAGTCACCATAGCTTGTTATATTGGCGGAACCCATGTGAAGGTTTAGCCCTCGGAGAGGGACGTGGTTAGGGTTCCGTAAGGTTTTTTTTATTATTTTATTTATAATTTTATGCTACAACGTCGTTTTTGAGTCTGGTTGATCTTCTTGTCGAGCGGGTTAATCGTTAACCGTGACTCGCCAATGAATTTGCCGCTATTTTTTTTCTGTTTTCCGGGCATTCGAGACAGCTAGAGAACCGGACTGATCGATTGGCAGAGTTAAAGGATCTCCAGTGGGATTAAAAGCTATAATAACTTGCTCAAAGACTTTTGGGCCAGCATCAACACGGTTTTATCGACTCTCAGGTGAAGCTAGCCCATCTTCAATGACCCTCGGTTGGTGACCCGTTACGGATTGAAGTGGCCGTGCTAGCCAAGCTGTCGATTGAGGTCGTTCGAGGTTGTTTGGTATCCGAGTCAGTGCGGTTATCTTAGCCACCATGTTTTGTCAGCTCGATAATTAGCCAGAAGTTGTCCAAGAACGATTTGTGTTTTTTGCCGACAACATAGTGTCCCCGAGCAGATATATTTTCCGACCCCTCTTCATACTCGCTGCCCAGTGACCCGGACCAACCGACCCGCCCACCTGAACACACCTGCCCAAACCCACCCGAACCGAAGGTCCACCGGCGGCTCCGAATCCAGTGAAGAATGACCCCTCTTCTTCGCTTCTCTCTCTAACCAAAAAAAAGGGAAAAAAAAAAAATTTAAATCCTTAACCCTAACCAAAAACTTTTCGTATCATAGCCCTCTTCTATTCTAGGTTCAATCCCTCTATTTCTTTATTCTTTTTTTCAATTTACAAATTTGATTGTTATATACTTGAATCTTTTTGAACATGATTATCCTTCTTCATTTTTTTTTTTCGTTAGTTTAACCTCAAATGAGGCTGGGAGCTTAGTGATCAGATTGAAAGTTTTAATTTTATTGAAAGCTGTTTATGGCCTATTGAACAGGTTTGGAATACAAGTTCAATATCTCTATTCCTATGTTTTTCAATTTTCAAATTTAATTATTACTTGAGTTAGGATTTTAATTGGCCAATATTTGTGACAATGTATTGCAAGTTCAATTACTGTTCACGCAAAATTTTTGCATAAGTTCTGCTCAAGCATTTGAGGCCTCCTTGCTAGGAGGAAGTATATATCATGCATCGAATGCATGCATGGTATTTTTTTCCCTTTGTAAGAGCATTGCTCAGGCAAGCTTGTCAGATTTGAAACCCATGCAAAACTTCTCAAGGAAGTTGCTGGAAATGTATTATTTCATGTGCCAAATCAGATTGAAGTGAGCATTTAATTTCTGCGGAGCTTGAGGTGAGAGTCAGCTGTGGCAACAAAAGAGGTTGGGGATTTTATGTAGGTGTGCTGTGAGAGCTTAAAAGAAGAAAAGCAAAATAGAGAGATGCTGGGTTTTTGGGGCGTGGGGCTGAGGTTGTGAAGCCTAGTTTTGAGAAGAGCTTAGTTTTGGTAGAGAGTTCTTCTCTCCATCGGAACAATAGGCCTGTTATGCTCATTACTAAACTTGGCGTCATTTTTGTAGAAAGCAACAAGAAAGAGTTTCTTGATCAGGTACTCGAAAGCCAAATGACAAATGAAGGAGCTTTTATTGAGCTCCTGTGCTGTTTGAAAATCAACAAGAGTGAGCCATTCTTAAGTCTTAAGCCAAGCATCCTCTCTCTCTCTCATATTTTATTTTTTTAATCTTGTGCCTTAGTTTATTAATTTCTGTATCACCATGATAAAGCAAGATCATTAAAAAAGCCCATGCCTATTGCTTCATTGAAAATATACCCTATTTATTAACCTACTCATATTTTTAATTAGTCCCATTGCTATGGTTCAAAGGGGTGGGGATCACTAAAAAAGGATTTCAGAGGTTCTAGAATTACTGTGCCAGGAAGGCAAACGAGATGATTGTACAGATTTTGTAAGTTTAAGCTATGAAGGTTTTGTAAGTCTTTGAATTTGTAATTGTTTTTCTTAAGTGATTTTCTATCGGAATGTCTTTGTCTCTAGAGTGATTTTTCCATTGGAAATATTTTCCTTTGGTTTTCTACTCTGTGACAATTATATTCTATGCCTCACAAGATTTTTTTACTGCTTTGGTTTATTATCTATGATATATATCTGAGTTATATTTTTATTATTTTGATCATAGTGTGTGATTAACTGTTATTATTTATTTAGCATTGTTAATTAATAAGGTGTCTAAACTATTCTATCACCAAAAAAAAAAAAATTGTCTAAACTATAAATCCGATATAGGATTTTTTTTTTTTCCTATCAGTTTCAACTCAAAGACGGTGGTGAATTTAGCAATAAGACTGAAGGATTCAATTTTGGAAGTTCTTTATCACCTATTGAACAGGTTTGGGTTCTTGTATAAATATGTTTACATATGTAGGTATATGTACTTGTATAGCTGATCGAACTTAGGGGTCAGCTTCTGGATATGCATAGGAAACTATTTATAAAGCATATTTTGTCTATAATATTTATTAATATGTAATTGTTATTTCTTTTTATGAGAGTAAGAGTACGTTTGGGTCCGGCTGATGCGTTTGTGTTTGCGTTTTCAGTTTATTTTTTATTTTTTTTTGTGCACTCGTTTTAGGCCAATATTTTTACTGTTCATTCACTGTTGCGACTACTGTTCATAAACAGTAGCCGCAACATTTGACTTTTCCACTGTGAACAGTGTACCCGTGCACTGTTTACGGATCCCACAAATTACACTTTTTAGTAACTTTTTCATTAAAAATGGGTTATGCGGTACTATTCACACATTTAAAAATTATTTTGCTATAGTATTTTTCAGTTTTCAGTTGTATCCAAATGGACCCTAATTGTTAAAATTATTGGTTGAAGTGTTGGAACTGAAGATTATCATTGAATCTCTATTTTCTGCTTTTGTTCTGGGGTGTCCATTTCGTTTTTCCATTAGAGTAGACAAAAGGCAAAGATGGCCAATCATAGAAGTGATTTGTGAATCAAACAAAAACGTTGTGGGGGTGAGAGATGGAAAAAAGGAGGACGAAAGTGATGGGTTTAATTTAATTCCTCTTTTCCTTTGTGATGTAGATGTTAATGAAATCCACCATTTGAGGTGTATTTTGCTGTATTTTGAGGAGAAATTATTAGGTCCACTAGAGGATTGCTAATGTGGTCCTCCCTGACCTCTCAACCAATAAATGTTGTCATTTAAGCAAATATGACATCATCTAATAATTTTTTATTTTTTATTCATTGTGCTGATTAAGAAGCTTACACATACATTTGCATATATGACATCATCTTATTGGTTAGGAACGACTACATCAGCAGTCCTCTTGGTGTAAATAATAATTTCTCTATTTTGAGGTCATTTATGGACTCAGAATTAATTTGGCCAAATAAATATGAGGCAATGCCCGTAGGCAAGGTTGTCAAAATTAGGATCCTATGTAGGATCGTGAGAGGTAGGTGAGATCGTAGATCATATGATCCTACATTATTTGAGAAAAAAAAAATACACATTGGTGTGTTAAATAATCACATAAATTATATATTTTATAAAAAACCAAAATTTCGCATCCACTTGATATAAGCATCATTTAAAGAGGTCAAAAACTTCAAAACGTGACACTTTATTGGGAAGTTATTTTTTATTTGGGTCCAACTGACACTTTATCTCTCTACATTAGAATAGCAAAACTTGGTTTATTGGGATACTATTTTTCATTTGGGTCCAATTGAACCTTTTGTTAAGTTAAAAAAAATCACAAGAAACCAAGATTATTTGGGATCATCAGAATCGTATAATCCTACAGATCCTGAACCATCGCAAAGATCTTTAAAAGATCTAGATCGTTTTGGGCAGGTAAGATTGTAAAATCATAAAATCATAAGATTCAGATCAGGATTTTGACAACCATGCCCATAATGGTAGTTGCAGAAAAGAAGTTGTTGGTTAAAAGTCTCTACTCTCCCATGAGTAATTTTACTACCACATAAAAACTATAATTTTTGCCGCAACTATTCTACGTGATAGATTGTAATTGATTGCCTATTATTTTCATATAAACAAATTTTTTTTTCTCAACCATTCACGGTTTGACACGGAAACAATTTGGCAAAAGTGATGATTTTTTTTGGAGGTACTAGATTTTTTGCAATGGAATGTGTGGGACTCCTAAGGCTCACTTCAAAGCCAGCAGAATATGAGATCGTATTATAGAGAAAATAGAGAGAAAACAAAAGGTTGGTGGGGTGAGAGAAACTTTTTTTCTTTAGTCTCCGTACCGAATTCTTGTCTCTATTTCCCATACTAGTTAGCGTACTGTGGACAACAAATTGGAAATCGCTTTCAATTTTTTTTTTTTTTTTGGCACTCAATTTGATTTCTATTATTTTTATTAAAAAAGTCGCATCAATAATTTTAAAAATTAAAATATCCTCATAAATAAAATATTTGAAAGTGTGAATTAAAAAAAAAAAAATCTCAACTTTTGTTGCACTTGCTAAGCAAACTATGATGGATTATCTGTAACTTTCACATAAACTCATTTTATTTTATTTTTACTATTTACTGTCAGTCACATAGATAATTGTCAAAAAAATTAGATCAAAGTTTGTGGTTATAGAATTTTTGTTAATTCCTCTGACCCAATCTAGGAGACCACCACTCCTTATTGTGTTAGATCATAGAAGTGAAACCCTTCCAAGTCAGCAACCAGCCGTAATAAGCCACAATACCACACCACCAACATCACCACCACCTTTATCCGCTTCTTGTTTTTTACATGCGTAGTCATTCTACTCATTCTTCGCATGGTATCTCTCTCTCTCTCTCACACATACGCTAAAAAGCTTTTCTATTTAATTTCAGCAAACATACACTATAATTTTAAGTGTCTAGTTTGAGTTTATAAGTTCAGTTTTTAGCTTTTTAGTTTCTATGTACAACTTTCTAAAACTTTAATTTTTTTTTCTCATTTTTTCAAAGTACAAATATACTTTAGTACACTTTGAGCAAATTTTTTTTAGTAAAAAGTTAGATAAACTATTTCCAAGCAGATACACACTCTCTCTTTCTCTATCTCTAAGAAAACTGGAGAATATTTGAAATCCCAAATTTTTTTCCATATTGTCTAAGAAAAATTAACAAACATTCTCATTACCAAAAGAAAAATGTATATTTCCAAACTAGTTTAGATAATTTGGACAAAGTTTGACTACAATTTTTTTTTTTTTAGAGGTAGAGTTTTATCCTATAGTGTTTGCTCCTGATGAGCGTCCTCTATCATTAGATCAAGACCCTAATTGGTTTTCAGTGTAGGCAGGGATAGAATCTTAGATATCCTATTCGATGACAAGATACTTTACCCGTTGAGCTAGTTGTAGCCTAATGCTACAATTCCCATTTAAAAAATTATCATAATTATGTATTTCGATAATCTAACTATTAGATTGTATATTTTTTATGTTATTAACACATATGTAAAAATTAGTATCAAACGGATTTCATTTACTATTCGATCTATAAATTTAATTTTTATACATAATTTTAGAAAATATAAATTTAAAATTTAAACATTTAATTGATGATATAGCTATTAATCTTTGATCTTTTGGAAATTTTGCAAACATAGAGAATATAAGAATAAAATGTAATCCAACGGAGAATTTATAAAAATTCACATCTAATAAAAATATATTAAGTAAAGTTATAGCTTGTTGCCAATTTTTTTCTTTTTTTTAATTAGATGTAAATTTTGAAATCTAACCGTTGAACTGTAAATTTTTATTATATTAATTGCACTGGCAAAATTTTAAGAAAAAAAAAGTCAATAATTATGTAATTAATTAAATGTTTTAATTTCAATTTTTTTATCTAAAATTATGTATAAAAAAATTTTATTGGCAAAAAGTAAATATTGAACGAAAATTTGTCATATAGGCGAATAATGCAGTATGGATGGAAGATATTCCAATACCATTTTATTTGTTTTTGGGGGTACGGACTTCTTTTGATGAAGTTGTCAGGTTTCTTCTCAGTAAATATATATATATATATATATATTTATGGGCTTGCGATCAAAGCCTAAAAACTTCTCCACTGTCTCCTCTCACACAATCCTTATCTTCACCTTCTTCACTCTCCGTTTATGGATATGGTTATTAGTCACGTACCGCTTAAGTTTCCGACAAGGAGAGCTTGTACTTCCTTTGTTGCGGGAAAATTTGCCATGGGTGTGTCAACCTTCAAATTTGCCTTTTTATTTTTTCGTAAAGTAATAATAATAATTGATGGGTAAAACCTCGGCAGCGGACAGAAGCGTTGTTAAAAAACATGAATTGAAGAGGTTGGATCCAAACCCAAATCCCTAATCCTTTGTTTTTTAAATTTTCAAATTTATTTTCATTTGGATGATTGGATCAATTTTTATATAATAATAATAAATTTTTTTTTTTTTTGTCTTCTGTTTTCTACAAGTTTCAGCTTAAATGCGGCTCTGGGCTTTGCCATCAGATTGAAGGATTCAATTTTGGAAGCTATTTATCACCGACTGAACAGGTTTGGGTTATAGCTTTAAGCTCTTTATTCCTTCGTTTTTCAAATTTGATTGTTACTTGGATCAATTTTTGTTTCATTGCTGATTTATTGCCTTTTGCTTTCTATAAGTTTCAACTTTAATTCCGCTTTTAATTTTGTGATCAGATTAATGGTTTCAATTTTGGGTTCTTGTATAAACATGTTTGTATATGTACGTATTACGTGTATCAGTGTGTGCGCTTTTATAGCTCATTGCGCTTAGGGGTTAGCTTCTGGATATGCATAATTTGGGATTATTTAGAAGGGTTAGTTAAGCATCTTAAGTCTATGATATTTATTGATACGTAATTGTTAAACTTATTAGTTTGGTTGAAGCTGGAAGGCATGTTTATCTTTAGAGGCTATGAATAATTGAATTTCTCTTGTTTGGGCTGTCCATTTTCATTTTGCATTTGTTTTATATGAAGTGGGTTTCTTAATTATTGCTCAATTCATGGTATGTTTTACTTATAGAGTCACTTTTTTTTAGGGGTTTGATGCGGCCATAGAAGATGAATTTGTTACTACTTCAAAATTCAAACTAAGTTGTAGCAAAGTAGCTTTTTGACTAGACAGTGATTCTCTCCCTTTGTTCCTTAGTTCTCTCCTCTTTTGTAATTGATTTTCTTCTTTGTTCTTTCTCTCTTCTTTGTAATCCTGGTCTGCTTTGTGCTTTTTATGCATAAAGTAGTTTTTTGAATATACATCTTTCTTACTTATCAAAAAAAAAAAAAGTATTTTTGCCCGCTACCAAACTTGTGTGGGAACAGGCCTACGAGTTAAATTCTGGTGTCAATTCTGAGCACTGTTAATTTCTATCTTTTTCTTCTTCTATACAACCCCAAGTTGCGCCCTAACTCTTACCTATGAAAACCATAAAACACCACATAATTTCTCTATCAAATAGTCATAATTTCCCCTTTCAAGGGGAAGGGAGTATGTGTTGTTTTGCTTGGTTGTTTGTTTTGCTTGGTTGTTTTGTGCTCTTTGAAAAATTAAGAAGAGAGTTGCCTATTATAATTGTTGGGGCATATTCTGATTATTATAAAAATTAGCAGGAAGGAAAGGGAAAAAGGTATTTTTCTGTACTGGAATAGTTGTATGTTTTCTTTTAACTTTTTCAAGCTTCTCTGATATTTAAGGCCAATGATAGATGAGATTTATGCATCCAACAAAAACATAGTGTGAATGAGATGGAAAAAAGAGAAAGAAGAGATGGGTTTTATTCCTTCGCCAGTTAGGTTTCTTGTTATGCTTGTTGGGTTAAGATAGTCCATGCTTGAGATTTTGACTAGAGTTTATGCTCCTGATCTTGAACTCCTAGTTTTTTTTTTAATGGGGAGGAGGGGGGATCAAATGCTGAATTGTTGAAAATTGGCTAAGTTGATTTATTTGTTTGATTGAATGGGGTTTGTGACAAATTTTTTTCTTAAGACTTAACATTTATTTGTATCTTACTCATTATAATTATATGTTAATTATGATTTTTTTCACTAGAAAGTTATGTTACTTTAGATTATGAAACCATAAATGGAAATAACATTTATATGTTTTTTCTTTGATTAATATGTAACTTTTGCTCCTATTTTTTTCCCCACCAATGGAAATAAATTCAAATACTTCTAACCATATAAATGATCCAAACAAGGGATTAAAAACCCTTGAATTGCAAAATAATGATTTCCAAATCCCTTGATTGATTTGAAATCCAAATCCTAAATCTATATCCACGCTGCCAAATGCAGCCTAAGGGTTGGGCTCCTTTAAGATTTTTATGTTGGCAAGGCCTGGTTGTGTTATTAAATTATCATATCAGCCTAGAAAGCCCAAGCTCAAGGTTTGTGCGTGTTTGTTAACTAGGAGGCTCATCACTTCTAATACAATCTACTTTGAATGCCAAGAGTCTTGTAGCTTAGTGGCATTGACTGGTCTCCTTTATGAGGAAAACTAGAGTTCAAATCTGCCTCCATACATTTTCTTTAATATCTTTCAAATATACCAGAAGTTTTCCGTGGAAATCTCTACTTCAGATCTTCCTTTTGTTTTCAAGATTCTCACAACCAAGAAACTTTCTTCCTATGCTTTCTTCATGTTTCCCTTTATGACAGCAATGTTCTAAGAAGTAATTTTAGTAGAGGTTTTTTTGGGATAATAACAAATAACCCACCTGAGATTAGGCCTATTTTCACCTTGCATACTCATAGTTTGAAAGTTAGCATTTTGCCCACCTAAGACTAGCTCCGTTAGGCTTTCATAAGCTACCTCTCCATTTTCTATTAGGAAAGCACTTTTTAGATGAAAACAAACATAAAACGAAAATAAAAAACTAGGGTTTGAAATTTTTACAAAAATGGATGAAAACTACAAATGAGGATCCCTGATTAGTATGTTGAGGATCCCTAGCCAATTCCAAAGTTTTGGGACTAAGGCTTGGTTGTTGTTTTTTACATTTCAACATCAATACTAATGCATGTATGAGGAACAGTAAGTCTTATATCATCAGACCTATGGCTTATTGAATGACTTCAATTATTACAAACTCACCACTGCACAGTTACACACATATAAAAACTGAATTTTAAGAATTCTTGATGAGACAAATTGTTAAAGATTATTTCTTGTAGTAAGGGTGAATGAAATAATATTGTTAGTGGCTTGTTCATCTCTTCACATTGGATTGCACTCATTGTGGTAGGCTTGGGAGAGAAACCTAATAAAGCTGAAGGGATATACTTTTTTTTTTTGGAAGTTAAGTGGATTTTGATTTTCTTATGTTTGGAAGAAAAACTAATATTAAAGCTGAAGGGTTTCTTGTTTGTGTATGTGCCAGTAATGAAGCACTCTCTTTCATTGAAGCATTTCACGCGCTTCTTAGTGACCTCGCCTTGTTCCCGACTGCCTTAATTGGTTTGCACTTTCAAGTCTTGGGCGTCTCGCCACTTCATACACATTTTGCTATCATCTTGCTCTTCTTCATGGCTACAATCGTCCATCGCATTGCATATATGGAGATAAAACTACAACCTCAAGATGCTGGGTACCTTCCCATGTTGAGGTTCATTTGTCTGGTTTCTGGAATTATTGCTATTGAGCTACTCTTCGCAATAATCTTCTCTCCTTTATGGCTATTCATGGTTAATTTATGCCCAATCCTGATCCTAGGGGTACTGCGTCATTTGTACCAACAAATTTATCAGTGTGTTTACTACATAGCTAATTTAGTACTCAATTCAGTATGTAGCTTGTTTAAAAAGATCTGTCAATTAGTTGATCAGATATATGACTGGGTCCTACAGAAATTCCAGTAAGCAGCTTCTCAACGATTTTCTACAAGGGAACAAGAAGACAATGGTACATATTCAGATGGAAGAAATTGCTTAAGTGACCTGTTGTTAATTAGACATATTTTAAGCAAAAAGAAAGGGATGCTTGTGATTCCTTTACTAGTAATAGAGTTAGCCGGTGTAAGAGTTAAGACTGATTGCAGTATCCTTTTGTCTCATTCCCAATAGTGACATCCTGGTAATACTTTATTGCCTGATCTGTATTTGCACACATAGTTGTCATCCATTTGTTTCTTTTGGATCCCGCTCCATCTAGCATCAAAATGACTTGCCTCTACAACACTTGCCAATTCTGGATCATTTTGTTGCTAACACCAGCATTGCATTGTGATTTGTGACTGCATATCCTCAGCAGTCACCACATTTATCGTGATTCTCCAGTATTTCTGACAAAATAATGTTTGAAATCCATTTAATCCAAAGGCCTTTAAAACACTCATTTGAGAGGGCATACAGTCTTCTGCAATTGATTAGTGTCTAGGCACTGCATGTCTCTCAATACTCAACACTGACTTTCCACATATAGCTCTGTTATCATGTTATTTGTCTTGTGAGAACTGAACTCAATCACAGTCGCACCCACATAAAAAATAATCAACTTGCATATTTTGTTTGGAAAGCAAACAAATATGTTGTACATCTGTCCAAGTGTGCAACAATAACACCAGTACACCACTGAGAAGGTGACTAGAAATAATAATGAACGTTTTAAACATTTCTAGGAATTGGATATCGTAGCCTTTTTTAAGCTTTTACAAAATCTCCCTCTAGACTCTCCTCCTGAAGGCTCAGGTCCGTTTGGTAACGTTGTTTTAGTAAAGTTGTTTAAATGTTATGGAAATATGTGTGGGTGAAAAAGTATTGTGAAAGTTTAAACAACAAAAAAACAACATAACCATACAAGCCCTCAAATTCTATGAAAATGTTTATGTTATAGAAAACAAACATGTGTTGCCCAGAGTCTTATTGCTCAACTAGCACATCTTAGTGTTTCTTTTAGGTACAAATCTGTCATCTCTTAATTATCGAACTATAATATTATCTTTTTTGTTTTTTTTTTTTATAAATATAATAGAATTTCAATCTATGGTGTTTGTTTTACAAAATTTAGCAAAAGGAAATGGGAATTGAGAAGTGATCCCGTTCCAGTTGTGTGGGGGTTCTTTCAATAAAATCATCTTTACTAAGGAAAAAAAAAAAAAAAAAAAAACGTTAACATCATCCCCTAAGCACCTAATCAAGGAATTTTGTGAATCAACACTTTGAATACATAATTTCATTTATTAGTCAGCATGTAGAATATTTAGTCGTTGAAAATTCGTACAAGACAAATACATTTTGAGCACGAAATTCTCATAAATAAATAAATAAAGCGTTTTGAATTTCTCTGACATGGGACTGCAATAATGCAATGCAACTTTTCACTGTTGAAGTAATGCAGAATAATATTATCCATCCAACTTGATTAGATTATCTAATGGACCTTGACTCAGAATTAGCACTGGCCAATCTTAAGAATGGCTTCTGTGATCAGATTAAATTGATTGACACATATAATTGGTGGATCCAATTCCAGTTTATCTGAAAACCAATGATTTTCCAATGTCTTCCTGGAAATATAATGAGGAAATACCTCATCAGCATTTCTATTTCATAACTCATTCACCAAGTTTGGCCACAGCGATCAAAAGGGAGAACCACTTTTTCAATATTCAGTCATAATTTTCCATGGTAAATTAGTTCAAGGCACGTCAAGTAGGGCCTATAAGTATGTCATCTATTCATCAATCAAGGTACCCTGTATTAAACAAGAAAAATGAGCAACCAAAAAGGTCATGTTGTTGACTTGTGCTCACTTTTCCTGCCCAAGGCCACATAAACCCACTCCTCCAGTTTGCCAAACGTTTGGCCTCCAAAGGTCTCAAGGCCACTCTAGCCCAACCCATTACAATGTCAAGTCCATTCATGCAACCACTGTTGGTGTTGAGCCCATCCCAGATGGCTATGATGAAGGTGGATATAAGCAAGCTCCTAGTACAGAAGCCTACTTAGAGTCATTTAAATCAGTCGGTTCAAGAACTTTATTAGAGCTCATATCAAAGTTTCACTTGGCCTTTCTGACTTGCCTAGTTTTCTTGCTCAGCCTTCAAGTAATTCTGCTTATTTGGCAGTGATCATGGAAAACTTTGGCTGTTTGGATAAAAATGACTGGGTATTCTGTAACAGTTCTGAAGAGTTTGAAAGTGAAGTAATTTTCTTATATTTCACCCACAGAGCTTTATGTTTAACTAGACTACTCACCATGGTATGTTGGTTTTTTTTTTTGTTTGTTTGCTTTGGGCACTATTTTCTATTGTTAAGAATAGATGCCAGGAAGAAAAATATTTTGGAAACATTGATTTATATGAGCATGGTTAAATAAATCAGGGACATAGAATTTTTATATAATCTGCCAGAAATAAATTGAAACTGATAGACAATCATGGGAATTGAGAAAACAAATGATGTTAAGAGGGAAAAAGTAGAAGATGGAATAGGTGAATTCCTGTTTTTTAATTTTTGATACGAGATGATATCAGAAGACCAAGGAATTTCCAAATAATTTAGAGCTTTTCGATAAATTCAGGATAATCTTGGACAATGAGTAAGTATATAATATGTAACTATAGATTTTAAATTTGGAAATCATGTTTTTTATTTATGCCTTTATTGAAGTCAGAAATGATCAAAGATTAGTCCCTTTTTTTTTTCTTTTTTCTTTTTTTTGAGAATCAAAGATTAGGATTCAAATCTATCAAATTCTACACTATAGTTTTTGTTTTATTATTTTATATGCTGAGTAGTAAGACCTGTATTTGTATAGTTGTAAATGACGCAAGATAACCAGAACAAAACTGAAACAACAATAAAATAAAGGGATATGACCTAGAAGTCAGCACCTAGACCTTGGTTAGAGTCAGTACCAAGCGGGGAAACTATTAGGAGTCAGCACCTAGGGTGGACCTGGAGTCAGCACCAGACCAAAGAAAGACCAAATGACCATTTTTTTCATTCATCAAAATACCAACTATCTCTCAAGGAGTACAATAGGTTGCTTATAAAGGATTGCTAAACCCTAGTTCTAATTGGCTAGAAAACCCTAATTGCCTTATTACAAAAATAACCTTACTTCTAAATTAAAATACTAAAAACCTAATAAACTAATAAGACCTAAAACATAAAAATACAATTAGCTTGCAAACATAAATAATACTAAACAATAATGATGCGGGAGACGCAAGAAGATTATTGTTTAGTATTATTTATGTTTGCAAGCCAATTGTATTTTTATGTTTTAGGTCATATTAGTTTATTAGGTTTTTAGTATTTTAATTTAGAAGTAAGGTTATTTTTGTAATAAGGCAATTAGGGTTTCCTAGCCAATTAGAACTAGGGTTTAGCAATCCTTTATAAGCAACCTATTGTACTCCTTGAGAGATAGTTGGTATTTTGATGAATGAAAAAAATGGTCATTTGGTCTTTCCTTGGTCTAGTGCTAACTCCAAGTCCACCCTAAGTGCTGACTCTTAGTGGTTTCCCTGCTTGGTGCTGACTCCAAGCAAGACCTAGGTGTTGACTCCTATGTCATATCCCTTTATTTTATTGAAGCAGGACAACTAGAACAAAACTGAAACAACAATAAAATAAAAGAATATGACCTAGGAGTCAGCACCTAGGCCGTGCTTGGAGTCAGCACCAAACGGAGAAACCACTAGGAGTCAGCACCTAGGATGGACCTAGAGTCAGCACCAAACCAAAGAAAGACCAAACGACCATTTTTTTCATTCATCAAAATATCAACTATCTCTCAAGGAGTACAATAGGTTGCTTGTAAAGGATTGCTAAACCCTAATTCTAATTGGATAGGAAACCCTAATTGCCTTATTACAAAAATAACCTTACTTCTAAATTAAAATACTAAAAATCTAATAAACTAATAGGACCTAAAACATAAAAATACAATTGGCTTGCAAACATAAATAATACTAAACAATAATGATGCGGGAGACGCAAGAAGATTATTGTTTAGTATTATTTATGTTTGCAAGCCAATTGTATTTTTATGTTTTAGGTCCTATTAGTTTATTAGGTTTTTAGTATTTTAATTTAGAAGGTTATTTTTGTAATAAGGCAATTAGGGTTTCCTAGCCAATTAGAATTAGGGTTTAGCAATCTTTTATAAGCAACCTAGTGTACTCCTTGAGAGGTAGTTGATATTTTGATGAATGAAAAAAATGGCCGTTTGGTCTTTCCTTGATCTAGTGCTAACTCCAAGTCCACCCTAGGTACTGACTCTTAGTGGTTTCCCTGCTTGGTGCTGACTCCAAGCAAGGCTTAAGTGTTGACTCCTAGGTCATATCCCTTTATTTTATTGAAGCAGGACAACCAAAACAAAACTGAAACAACAATAAAATAAAGGAATATGACCTAGGAGTCAGCACCTAGGCCTTGCTTGGAGTTAGCATCAAGCGGGAAAACCACTAGGAGTCAACACCTAGGATGGACCTAGAGTCAGCACCAAACCAAGGAAAGATCAAACAACCATTTTTTTCATTCATCAAAATATCAACTATCTCTCAAGGAGTACAATAAGTTGCTTATAAAGGATTGCTAAATCTTAGTTCTAATTGGCTAAGAAACCCTAATTGCCTTATTACAAAAATAACCTTACTTCTAAATTAAAATACTAAAAACCTAATAAACTAATAGGACCTAAAACATAAAAATACAATTGGCTTGCAAACATAAATAATACTAAACAATAATCTTCTTGCGTCTCCCGCATCATTCTCCTCTGGTTGGAGAAAACTCGACCTCGAGTTCTAAAGTATTGAAGGATTAGAATGCTGACAAGTAACACTTGCTTCAAGTCTGGAATCACCTTAGGGAGCATAGAGAAAAGAAAAACCTTGAATTCCACCATGACAAACTCTTCTGGAATAACAAAATCAATGTGTGAAATCAACATAATCTTATCTTGAACCATTGGAAGCAGTATGTTATCCACTTTCTCCACTTTAGCAAACTGTTTGTCTTCATGTACCATGGAAGGCTGATCAAAAGTAGATTCATTAGCTTCCAATATCACATCATGTGCACCCTCTAACATAATACTCTCTTTAGACACCATCTCTTTACCTTGCTGCTTTTCAATAGATTCATTTCCTTGCACGCATGTTAAAGCAACACTTGTCGAGGCATGTACGTCTGTGTCAACATTAGGATTTGGTGTTGCTGGAGGATTCTCCACGACCAAGATATCATCATCAATATTGTCTTCTATTGGGGGCAGCAATAAGTTCATTGTGATCAAGTATCCTTAGTTTCCCAATTGAATCAGTTTAAGTCTTCTTTTGCTTCATCTAAGCAATCCTATCTTGAACATCTTTCATGAGCTTTACAGATAATTCCTTTAATTCCTTGGTAGATAATTCCTTGATAGATTGTTTAAAAGTGCACTGAGGACATGAAATGGGATGAGGATGAGGATTCATCGTATTTGCTTCAACTTGAAAAGTACCACACTAAGATTGGGGTAGATACTTAGCTCGATAGTATGGTGACAAATACTCATCACAAAGCTTTTCTTTCATATCTTCTCACACACTAATGGCAGGTTCATACTTTATATAGCAGAAATATTCAAGGTTCTCCCAAAACCTTTGTGCTTTACCTCTTAACTTCAACTTGGCATACCTAACCTTTTTGTTATCTACAAAATTTGCTTGCTCAAAGAATTGCTCTATCCCATTCATCTAGTTGACAAAATCTCATGGATAAGTTTCACAACCATCAAAATAAGGTGCTTCTAATATTAGCATGATTCTCTAAAATAGTGCTTCAACAAATAGTTGCTATGATTTTCTCTGGACAAATCATTGGAATAGGCTTCTAAGACTGTTCTCCCAAATAGTTGCTAGGATTGGGCTTGTTGAAAGGTTTGGATTTCGTGCTTTTTTTTTTTTTTTTTTTTTTGGGATAGTGGGTGAGCACTCACTTAAAGGCTTGGGTTTAAAAACTGACTTCGGTTGGTTTGTTGGTTAGCGTAGTTTACTTGGACTGGGTCAGGGAATATTAAAATCCAAAAGGCTTCCTAATTGGGTGGGTCAAAAACAAGTGGGGGAACTTGATTAACAAATGGGTCGGGTGAGGGTTTTCAAAGACTAAAGGGTACTTGAGTTAAAATGAAAAAGGACCGGGTTAGGCATTACCTTTGAGATCAGATCGATGGGAGGCACTTGTGTTGCAGTTGGATGGTGGTGTGGTGGCCCAGGTGAGGGTTGGTTTTGTGGTGGGTCCATGGTTGGCAATGGAGGTCACAGGCTACTGTCAGTGGCTGGTGGCGGAACAGTGAAGGTGGCGCGATGTATGACGACAATTGGGTTCTGTGGGTTATGGGTAGGTTTGTGGTTGTGGTGGCTGGCTTCTCTGGCAGCTGGTGTGGTGCTTCAATGGTGGCCAAGATTGACAGATGGGGTTTGTTGGTTGTTGGGTCAAAGGGCTTTGGTATGGTGGCTGGATTTCTGGTGGTGGAAAATATACGGTGAAAGCTTCTTCTTTTTTTTGTCTGGTTCTAGATTGACTTGCGATGATGCTTCAAACAGATCGGTGTTTGCTTTGATACCAAAATTAACGCAGGACAACCAGAACAAAACTGAAACAACAATAAAATAAAGGGATATGACCTAGGAGTCAACACCTAGGCCTTGCTTGGAGTCAGCACCAAGCGGGGAAACCACTAGGAGTCAGCACCTAGGGTGGACTTGGAGTCAACACCAGACCAAGGAAAGACCAAACGGCCATTTTTTTCATTCATCAAAATATCAACTATCTCTCAATGAGTACAATAGGTTGCTTATAAAGGATTGCTAAACCCTAGTTTTAATTGACTAGGAAACTCTAATTGCCTTATTACAAAAATAACCTTACTTCTAAATTAAAATACTAAAAACCTAATAAACTAATAGGACCTAAAACATAAAAATACAATTGGCTTGCAAACATAAATAATACTAAATAATAATCTTCTTGCGTCTCCCACATTAGTAAATCTTTCTCATTTTGTTCATTGATTGTTGAAAAGCTAGTGAAGGCCATGTCAGGACTATGGCCCTTGGTGATGGTTGGTCCGATGGTGCCATCAGCCTACCTAGATCAGCACATCAATGGAGACATAGCTTATGGTGCCACTCTCTAGGAGCTTAATACTGACCAGTGCTTGAGCTGGCTAGAGACAAAACCACCAAAGTTAGTGATATATGTATCATGTGGAAGCATGGCAGACATAACAGCTAAATAGGCTGAAGAAATTGCATGTGGTTTGATAGCAAGCAATATTTATTTCTTATTGGTTGCAAAAGATTCCATAAACAAGTTGCCAATCGAATTTATTAATTCAGCACAAGAAAGAGGGTTAGTTGTACCATGGTGCAATCAACTAGAGGTGCTAGCACATCAGGCTGTGGCTTGCTTTGTTACACATTGTGGCTGGAACTCAACATTGGAGGCCTTGAGCCTAGGGGTGCCAATGGTAGCAGTGCCATAGTGGAGTGATCAGCCTACTAATGCTAAGTTTGTGGAGGAGTTGTGCCAGGTGGGAGTAAAGGCTTAGAAGAACAAAGAGGGGCTTGTAATAAGGGATGAGCTAGAGATGTGTATAAAAGTTACAGTTGGAGAAAGAAGTGAAGAGATTGTAAAGAATGCAACTTAATGGAGAAAGCTTGTAATAGAGCTGTGTTAGGTTCTAAAGACTTAGAATTAATGTATTTAAAATTCTAATTTGTATTGTTGGCAAATCATGATCAAAACAGGTTGTTTAGTCCCATCAAAAAAAAAAAAAAAAAAAAAAAGAGGTTGTTTAGTCTTGTTTAGACTTGCTCAAAGTTATGTCTTTTATGTAAAGTTGGATTTAAGTGGATGCAGAAGTTACTGAGCATTTCGGCCTGGCTCGATCTATCGAAGCTTAGGCTCGATCAATCGAATTTCGGGTCTGATGTGTTTTTCTACATAATTCCAACTCAGCCCTAGCTCATTAAAACGTTTTAGGGTTTTATGTTTTGTCCTAGGTATATAAGGCAAACCTTAACCACGTTTTAGATGTTGCTCATATTGCTGTTTTGTGTAAATCTCTTGTGAGATCTAGAGGAGATTTCCTTTACACAAAACTTAGGATTTTCAAGAAGGAGATGTTATCTACACCTTGATGATCAACTCAATTGCTGCCATTGAAACCTAAAGAAAAACAAGCGTGGGTACTTGTATCTGGTGGTGAATCCAAGAAAGAAGGAGTCCGTGGATTCGGAGCTTGCACGTGGTCGTGTCAGTAAGTTCTACTGGTGGGTAGCAATAAGAAGTCGAGCGTGGGGGCTTGTAAGTCTTATTGTATAAACTTCGATTCTTTCAAGATAGTGGATTCAGGTTTACCTTGAGGATAGCTAGGTTAAATCCTCCCCAGGTTTTTACCGGATTGGTTTTCTGGGTGATCATATCATTGTGTTGTTTATCTTTCCGCTGACTTGCATGATATGATTGTTTGATTGTGATAACCTAGACTTGGAATTTGGACTAAGTAACAACTTGGCTAATTAACTAGGTTAATCCAATTGTGTTTTAAGGGGTCTAAAAACCTTCAAGTGGTATCAGAGCGGGTAGCTCTTTTGCTTTAGATCTTTTTATCTCTGAGCTGATCCTTGACCCCTGTTGTCATGGAACACGGACACTCTCTTGTTATTCCTTCTCACTCTGACGGGAATAATTATACTTATTGGAAAGTAAGGATGAAAGCATTCTTGAAATCAATTGATGAAAGAGTCTGGAACTCCGTTGAGTACGGATGGGAGAAGCCCACTACTCCTGTTAGTGAGTGGCAAACTTCTCAAAAAGAAGCAGCTGCGTTCAATAGCAAAGCTATGAATGCTATCTTTAACGCTGTTTCTATGGAGGAATTTAAGAGAATCTCTAATGTTGAGGTTGCTCATACTGCTTGAAATATCTTCCAGACTGTGCATGAAGGCACAAAGGCTGTCAAAATCAACAAATTGCAGCAATTAACTTCTAAATTTGAAAGCATTAGGATGTCTGATGATGAATCTTTTGGTGAATTCTATGCTAAACTTAATGATATTGTTAATTCTGCATATAACTTGGGTGAAATCTATGATCAACTTAAGATTGTTAGGAAGATTTTTAGATCTTTGACTGAAGATTTTAGACCCAAAGTGACTGCCATCACTAAGAGCAAGGATGTGGACTCCATCCCTGTTGATGAACTTGTAGGATCTCTTCAATCTTATGAGTTGGACCTACCTAAGACTAGCAAATCCAAATCAATGGCTCTTAAGTCTGTTGATGATGTTGAGGTTGGTGGATTTGATGATGAGCTCTCTGCTACAGAGATTGCTTACCTTGCCAAGAATTTTAGAAACTTTCTTAGAAATAGTAACAGAAGGGCAAGAGGTACGAACACTGCTAAACCTAGAAACTTTAGGAAGAATGATCCCACTAAGGTTAACAACACTGAAAAGCTTAGAGAAAAAGTAGGTCAATCTTCTAATAATTCTATGGGTTCCCAATGTTTTGGATGTCAAGGGTTTGGTCACATGAAATCTGAATGTCCTACTTACTTGAAGTCTAAGGGTAAGGCTATGGCTGTAACCCTTAGTGATAATGAAGTTTCTGATGATGAGTCTGGTTGTGACGAGGATGGAAACTTCATTGCTTTCACTGCTACTGCTGTAGTCAATGAAAGTGTATATGCTAAAGAGAACCCTTCTGATGGGGAACTCTCTGAAGATGCAGATCTTCAAGAGGCCTACAATAAACTTTGCAAAGTTGCTGCAAAGGATGCTATGAATGTTGAACTTGGCCTGAAGAAAATTGAATCTCTTGAGCTTGATAAGAAGAATTTGCTTGTAAAACTGTTTGATGCTAATGAACTTTTGAACAATGTGAAAACGAAGAATATGCTTTTGCTTGATAAAGTTAAGAACTTGGAGCTTGATTTATCTGTTGCTTGATCTGCTAATTATAAACTTGATCATATGCTGAGTGTTCAAAAGTCTCCTTCTGACAAATCTGGATTAGGTTTTGTTGAAAGCATCAGTGTGTCTGCACCTAACTCCACTATCTTTGTTCCTTCATCTTCTTCTGAACCCCCTGTGAGTGAGGTTGTGAGTGAGGTTGTCAAACCCTTAAAAGTTACATCCCCTAGAAAGATTAGGGTTGATCTTAAAGAGTCCAAACCTAAGAAGACTACCCTTTCTAAGGACAAGACACATGATAAGTCTGCCTGGGTTTGTCACTTTTGTGGAAAGTCTGGACACATTCGTCCAAACTGTTACAAGCTGCAAGCTGCTAAGAAAGCAAACAAACCAATAGTACCTGTGCCTCAAGCACAAGATCCTATGGTACTCATTGGTGAATTGGTTAAGCCTCTAAACCTTTATTCCAATCCTAGAGTTGGAAATCACTCTAATGTGAACATGAACTCCAATGCTCGTGGTGCATCTAAAAGATTTTGGATGCAAAAGACTCGAACAAATTGAGTCTTTCTGACATGGTCCTTGTGCTTCATTGCTCTACCCTTTGTGACCATTGTTCTTTGGTTTTGTGTTTTTCTTTTTGTTTCTAGGATTTGCATTGCATAACATTCATGCATTTCATTTTAGGTGTTTTTCATATAAAAAAAAAATGAGGAAGGAAAAGGAAGCAAATTGTGTTTTGCACTATTCTCTTGGTTGTTGAAAACAAGGTTGGTCAATTTATTTTCACATAACATGTCTTTTGTACATTGTTTAGCTTTGATGAGCTTATTTATTGCACTTTACCAGTTTGAGCTTTGTAGTGCATGTTGTGTGGGAAAGATGTTTATGGTTTTGATCACTTTGTCATGATCTTGAAGTCACATGTCTTTGACTGTCGGACTTGAACCTTTTGAGAAAGGCATAAATAACCATCTCACCACTGTTCACTAGCCAATCATGAACACCTTAGTACATATCATAAAATTTTGTGCTCGAAAAAGTGTAGCACATGCACAAAAAGAACATAAGGTGTAGCCTCGGTTTAAATGCTAAAATTGGTGTGTACATTATCCCGGCTATTTTAATAAGTTTCTGAATAATCAAAATTTGTTTGTACAATATGAGGCAAAATCAAGAAACTTACATGATTGCAAACTTATGATCTAGGAGATGTAGGAGTTATATGATGTAACTCCTTAGGTGATAGTCTCTTTCAACTTCTATGTGATGAATTTTGTAAACTTTGTGTTTGATTTCTATACACATATCACCTCACATGTATCTCAAGCTTTTGCTAGTTGCACACACTACACAAGTTACTCTTTGCTAAACTTTGTACATGTTATTGTGTGTGTTTTTGGTTTGACCAATCAAGTTTGAAAATACCTTACGTTTTATGCAAAACAGAATTGTTGCTTGAGAATTTAAAGGAAGAATGTTTGAAAATCTTAATTTTGGGAAAACTGGGTTTAAAACTTGTGTTTTGGAAAAGCATTTCATCTCATACTCATGCTTTGAGGAGTTTTTTTCAAAAACCGGTTTATTTTTTCAATAATTCTGTTTTTCCAGAATTTCGGTTGATCCAATTTGTTTTTCGATCAATCGAAATTGCATTTAAAATTTTAAGTGAGCCTCTGTCTGTTTCGATCAATCGAAAATCGTGAATAAAATTTTTTTAAATCAGATCTTGACTTATTCAACTCACATTTTTCAAAAGTTTTCAAACTTTTCTCTCTCACTCCTACTCGGCAAGGCTCCACAGCAAATTTTTTGTCATTTTCCTTCTAATTTCTTGCAAGGTTTCTCTCTCCATAAGCCGGTATGTCCATATTACCCTCTCTTTTTCATTTATTTTCAGTTTTACATGCATTTTTTCATGCATTGAAGGGTTATTTTCGGACTTAGCATATTTTGGGGTTTTTGATGATTCAAGCCTTGTTTTATGAATTTGATCAATGGGTTTTGTTGCTACAATGTTGTATTCATGATCTATATTGAATAATTTGATCAATTTGGGGATTTGTGGAAAATTAAAAATTCTAGGGCTTGTATGTATCCGAATTGGGGATTGTGTTCAAATTGGTTCAATTGATGGAATTGGCTTGTTGAATTGATGTAATTGATCATTTTTTTTAAGTAATCTATCTTGTGTGATGATCAATTGGTCAATTTTTTATAAAAACAAACAAGTGGTTTTTCAATTTTGGGGTTTTTTTGTTAGAAACTCTATGCTCAAGCTAATTTTGTGAATTTGAACTTAAATTTGAATTTAGTTTCACTGCATTAGTGCATGCATCATGACATATAACTGTTCATGCATCATATAGTTTTTGTTCTATTTGTGCTAACTTGTAGTCTGCCTTTGGTTTTTCTCTTTTTTTCTATTTGGCTGTGTGTTCTTGGTCCTTATCCTAGCACCATGCCTAGGAAGACTAGAGCTAATAGGACTCCCTCCCTTTCCTCTGTGTCTCCCTCTAGGAGTGAGGTGTTTAGAAATGACAAAAGCAAAAAGGCCTTTGAGAAACTGAACTGTAAGCGTAAGATTTGGGCTGAGCGTTCTGTGGTTTTAGATGAGGTTGATCCGGCCATTAGGGCAAACCTTAAGTCTAGAGGCTGGTTGTCCCTGTTAGAGATAGATCAACCACCCTCGACCGCCTTGATTAGAGAGTTCTACTCGAATCTCTCTTGCCACATCTATGATTCCAACACTCTTGTTAGGAGTTGGATACGAGGTGTTGAGTTCACCATTACCCCTAGGATAGTGGTTGAAGCTCTTGGGGTTCCGGTTGTTGGGGAGCCTGTCTATCCCTATGAGGAGTCTCCACCTTTAGATGACGTTATGTCATACATCACTGGGTCTTCTATCCAGTGGGGTTCTGATCCTCGGATCACTTCTGCTGAGCTCACTGAGACTACCTATCTTTTCTTTAGGATAGCGTGTCATTCTTTGTGGCCTATTTCTCATCTCCACACCATTCCTCTTGAGCGATGTACATTTTTGTACGCTCTTGTTACTGATGCTCCTATCAGTTTTCCTTATCTTTTTCTTCGTTCTTTGAACGAAGTTCATAGGAGTTCTGCTCTACAGGTGCTAATACTGCTAAGGCGTCTAGTGCTGCTGCTGCTGATGTTCCTCCACCGACTACTTCGGATGCTTCCGACATCCGACGTACGTTGGATCATGTCTTGACCGTTCAGTCGGCTCATGGACAGATTTTGGTGGACATGCTCGATGAGATTCGTGCCTTGCGCACAGAGTTGGCACAGTTTCAACGATCCTCACCGCCACCTCCTTTTGATGATGGACTTTGATTGCCCTTTAGCATTTCGTCACAAAAAGGGGGAGTACTTTTGGATTTAAGCTCTTGTAGAGTTTTTGTTTTCAGGGGGAGTGTTTGTTTTTTGTTTTTGGAGCTTGTGGAGCTATTAGATTGTATCTAGGTGCTTCATTTTGTATTTACCTTTTTAGCTCTTGATGTATTTTTGTTGAGCTATTCATGATAGGGGGAGTTACATTTTTTGTTTCATATGTTTCTTGTTTCACTGCTTATTGACTTATATTCATGATGCTATTCATTGATATTTGTCTTTATTTTGTGTTTTATGAAATCAAGAACTTATTTTGTTTACTATTTTTCTGTCACACATGCGTTTATGCATTTTGTTTAGTGTTTTAGGAAATATACAGGTTGATTCAATTAAGCTGCTGTCTACACTTGCAACTGATGGATAGTAGTTAGGATTGAATTTGTTGTATTGAGCATTTTTTTGTGAAGGGTTTTTCTTTGTAAACTTTGAGCTTTAAGTTGTGTTTTGTCACGAATTGCTAAAGGGGGAGTTTTTTAGGTTCTAAAGATTTAGAATTAATGTATTTAGAATTCTAATTTGTATTGTTAGCAAACCATGATCAAAACAGGTTGTTTAGTCTTGTTTAGACTTGCTCAAAGTTATGTCTTTTATGTAAAGTTGGATTTAAGTGGATGCAGAAGTTACTGAGCATTTCAGCCTGGCTCGATTGATCGAAGCTTAGGCTCGATCAATTGAATTTCGGGTCTGATGCTTTTTTCTGCATAATTCCAACTCAGCCCTAGCTCATTAAAACGTTTTAGGGTTTTATGTTTTGCCCTAGGTATATAAGGCAAACCCTAGCCATGTTTTAGATGTTGCTCATATTGCTGTTTTGTGTAAATCTCTTGTGAGATCTAGAGGAGCTTTCCTTTACACAAAACTTAGGGTTTTCAAGGAGGAGATGTTATCTACACCTTGATGATTAACTCAGTTGCTGCCATTGAAGCCTAAAGAAAAACAAGCGTGGGTGCTTGTATCTGGTGGTGAATCCAAGAAAGAAGGAGTCCGTGGATTTAGAGCTTGCACGTGGTCGTGTCAGTAAGTTCTACTAGTGGGTAGCAATAAGAAGTCGAGCGTGGGGGCTTGTAAGTCTTATTGTATGAACTTCGATTCTTTCAAGATAGTGGATTCAGGTTTACCTTGAGGATAGCTAGGTTAAATCCTCCCCAGGTTTTTACCAGTTTGGTTTTCTGGGTGATCATATCATTGTGTTATTTATCTTTCCGCTGCCTTGCATGATATGATTGTTTGATTGTGATAACCTAGACTTGGAATTTGGACTAAGTAACAACTTGGCTAATTAACTAGGCTAATCCAATTGTGTTTTAAGGGGTCTAAAAACCTTCAAGCTGTTCATTTAGGTGGAAGCTCAGATAAGAACATTAATGAATTTGTAGGCAAGTTGGTGAGAGGAGAGGGGAAGAAAGCTTGATTTTGGATGGTTACTTGATCAACAAAATTAACTCCTTTGGATGATGATATTTGTGATCAATAGCAGGAAAGAGACTTGAAATCTAAAAGGCTAGACCATTTTCAGGATTTTTTTTCGATCTTTCAATGTTTAATAAGAATAATAAGAAGTATTCAATAAGAACTTAGGGCTGCGCTTTGAAATCTTGTCATCTGGGCAGTTAATCTAAACATGTTTTCTGGCACATCCATGCAAAACATCTAATTTAAGTTCTAGTTTGGTCTCATTGAAACAAAAAATCTAGTTTTCTCTGTAAAGGTAGAGTCAACATAGTCATCTTAACAAATAGTTTCATAGAAATCTTCTGAGGTTCATTTCTGAGAGGGGCAAATATGGGTTATGTGGACGTGACTCTTTCTCATTAATTTCATCTTGACAAGGAGATATTCTGAATTTAAGATTTATCAGAATTATTACAAAAGGCTCATTCTGTAGCAACAATGGAGTTGTATTAATTGTCATCATGTTTCGACTTAGTAAGGCACAATATTATTTTAAAGACTTTCTTTTCTCAGTAGATATAGAGGAGAATAACAACTTGTCCATGTGACATAATTTGACTTGATATATACTATTCAACATGGATTAACGAGTATAGTTGCCACTAACTTTTACTGAGGCCATGTTGGTTTTGTATAGGAGACAAAATGTTGCCGCAACAGGTTCAACATATTTGTTTTTCTTATCTGATATAGAAACGACTTCAGCTTGTTAAGGTGAACAATACTGACTAGACTTGAAAATTTCATGAAGAATAGAAGTATGCAGTTGCCAAAAGATTCTCTGAGGCGGTAATTTAAGTTGTAGTGGCACCTTCTGTCACTGTAACAAGTTTCAAAATAATTTTGCAGGCCATTACCATGAAATGTCCTAACAAAACTCTTTAATTACATGGTGAATTTGTGTCCAAAACAATGACTCCAAAGCACCTGTATCAGATTTCACCTACACATTGATGTTCAAAGCTTAAGTAAAGAAAACCAATTCTTGATGAGTTCTCAGTCCCTTTAACCCAACACATTGCTATACAAAGCTCAGCTAAAGAAAACTAATTCTTGATGAGTTCTCAGTCCCTCTAACATCACAGGGGGTTTAAAAATCTTCAACCAGCTCTCTAGTTTGTAAGAATCCACAGGCATCCGGACAACTTCACAAATTTGGAACAGAAACATATACCTCAATTGTATCATTTCAGGAATGCATTCTCTATTCAAGTGTTGACACAGGTTCTATGATTACCCGACCTTCTATTGTTAACTTGTTGGGTTATACTGTATATTTATCTTCAAATCAACAGCTTATTCCATTTCTGTTATTTCTCAAATTAATTTTCCTATTGAATCAGATTTCAAGCACACATTCAAATGGTAGAAGATGTAATGATGTTTTTTATCGCATGTTCCATGACCATAATATCACTAATCATACAAGAGTAGTTTTGCTGATGATAGCAGATAAATCTTATATACAAACGGAAGCTAATGTCCATGAACATCTAGACCTTCCCTAGGCTTATTTTTTCATTATAATCCAAATCAAGTTTTGGAAGTTAAAAGTGGAAAATGGCTTTCTTGATTATCTCCCTTTTCTTGTCCAACAAAGTGAATTATCACATCATTATATACAAATAAGCGCATTGACTCACTGGATTATTTAATCATTATAATTAATTGAAAAATGTATGTGAATCTAAAATAGACACTTGCATTACTGTGAGATTGAAAAAGGGCTACAGATTTATATTCTTTATTGAGGCAAAGAGACGGTTATTTGACAAGAACTGCCACACCTCTTTATCTTGTTACAAATTCTGGGTATGAGCTCCAATACAGCTCATTTTAGAAGATGATATATAAAAGAAAACGAAGTGCGAGCCTTGGAAGTTCTGATGTCGAGCAATTATCAAGCAAGTTCACATATTATAAGCACTGTTGTCATTACATTACCCTGCAAGCAATGAAAACAGATAGCCTAACATTAATCAACACCAGATACCTCATATATATTACTCTAAAGGATTATGAGGATGAACTATGAATGATAAATATTGCTTGAGCTAGTATTGTCATTTCCACTAGCTAATATACTATTAAAATTTATACTTCGATATTAGATACTCCTGTTCATCCGATTTACTAGCGTTCAAGCATTGTGCTATCTCAAAATTGTTTAGTAAAACTTACTTTAGGAATGTAAGTAGGATTAGTGAGACTGAATATCAAGGTTCATTTCAGGTCCTTAATTATTTAAAGAGATTCTGTTTCAAAACTGTATGAAATCCACCACTGTCAGTATACTATGTCAACCAAACAGTGTAACCTTTTGTCATTTAGGAGAAACTGGTGATATGAGGCTAATCTTGCTTGATATTATACTGTCAACTGTACGCAAGATTCAGTTAATGTTTTTATGCATGCAGGCAAGGTATCCCTCTAGATGCAGTAGCCAACCTTGTTCTTATTTCATGATTCCGAAATCTCTTCTAAAGGTGGTCAGTCTCAACAAAAACAGACTATAAGTTTGCATCACATAATTATAGTTTTATTTTAAAATGAGCAGAGCAGAATGATATTAGACTATTAGTAATCAACTTGGTTAGTCATTGCAAGTAATATTCCTTGAATCACGAGCTTCCTCTGAAGTATGTAGTATGTTGCAGGCTAGTAATTTGATATTGAAATGTACATAAAGAGAAGTTAAAAACATATCAAAGAGAACTTTTCATGGTGCAACTAGAACCAAATGACAGGGCTTTCAGTTCTTGGAAATTTTTAAGTTACTATAAGAAGCAATTGCTCATCACCACACTTAAAAGAGTCGCTGATTTGGATGTGGATCATAAGGCTGGTGCCTCTCTGTCACTTATTATGTAATAACCATGAAACGAAAAAATTACAGCTATAGCGTCACTTTTTGGTCACTCAAGCAAAGAAAACATGAGAACTTCGAAGGAGTTACCACATAAAATTCTTTATGCAATATAAAATAACCTGTGATTTGAAGACAATGTTTAGAATAAACACCATATTCGGCATCGGCTATTGTTGCAATATGTTAAATGCATATTGTTAATAATGACAAAAGGACAAAGTAGCTTTATTCAAAATGCTATGTGTCTACAGAATGGTAGCAGTTCAATTAAACTACAGGCAACATTAGGAAGAACAATGAAACTTACAAGTTCATATTTGGTAATGGCACAAACCCGTCCAAGACCAACTTGTTCACATAATCTTTTAAATTCATGCAAAAGTAGTCGTTTGAGTGAAATGTCTTTTTTATTGATTAAAATATATGTTGGATAAAGAAAACAGTGACAGCTTAAAAAAACATCTTATCAGGGTTCTTTAGCCAGCTTCTTCAAACAGATTCTGTATCTAAAGAATTCCAAATGTGGCACGCACCATTGACAAAACTGTTTACAACATTGCAAAGGAGACGTAAAGAAATTGGTTTAGTGAGGAAGAATCAAGATGTTAACATGCTGATTAGTTCTGTTTGCTCCTATTTCTTATGGTGGCAATTCCCAGGTGCCTATAA